>SJYV01014450.1:404243-491863 GCA_006410875.1 Neotragus pygmaeus
TTCATGGGGTCGCAAAGAGTCAGACACAACTGAGTGACTGAACTGAACTGAACTGAATGTTGATAGATTTTGTAATACTAACTTCGGTGCTAGAGGGATAGAAAAGAAAAACAGACTTCTCTGCCCTCGTGGAAACCAGTAATACTGAAATGGCTGAGGCCATGGTGATATGGCAATGATGGATTGTTTATAACTGTAAACTGTTTAAAGAATCCCTGAGAGTGTGTTACTGTAAATGATTAGTTTGTTAGTACAAGGGCTAACCAGGAAATATGTAACTAGAATATAAGTGGGAATTTTGTCTCCCTCACTGTGGTATTTCCAATACCTGACAATCAGTGCCTCCCACAGAGCAAGCCCTCAGTAAATATTTGTTGAATGAATGAAATGTACATATGGAATTACAGCAAAAAACTGAAACAGAAATCTTGTATTACATACTGTCTGTACCAATGATATGCAATGATGTCTATGGTGTCATTTTAAAAGCTCAAAAGAGATTTTGCAATGATAGAGTGTTTCCCTTCTCTGTCAAGATACTTAGCTTCATAATTTCTATGAATTTTTAATTGAAGTATAGTTAATTTACAGTGTTGTGTTAGTTTCAAGTATATAGTAAATTGATTCAGTTATCAGTTCAGTTCAGTTCAGTCACTCAATTGTGTCCGACTCTTTGCGACCCCATGAATCGCAGCACGCCAGGCCTCCCTGTCCATCACCAACTCCCGGAGTTCACTCAGACTCATGTCCATCGAGTCNGCAGCACTTTCACAGCATCATCTTTCAGGATTTGAAATAGCTCAACTGGAATTCCATCACCTCCACTAGCTTTGTTCGTAGTGATGCTTTCTAAGGCCCACTTGACTTCACATTCCAAGATGTCTGGCTCTAGATTAGTGATCACATCATCATGATTTTCTGGATCATGAAGATCTTTTTTGTAGCCAGGACAAAATCCAGTTAGGCAGTAAAATTCTTTCGTATACTTTATATTTTTATTAAATAAAATTGTTTGTTCTCAAGAGGACTCTTTAAGCTATCTTCATGGAATCCTGATTTCAAAAGTACTCTTTTAGTACTGTTAAAAACAAGTATCTAAACCAGGTATGCTATACTATGACAAATGCAACCAAGAGGCTAAGATCCTCCATTCCACTCTCCCTCTAGGAGACTAGGTCAGCCTTAACAGCTTCTGACCTTCTAGTAAGACAGGGTTATTGGAGGTTGACTTATCAGGCTATGTTCATCTTGAAGGGAGACAAGTCAGATGGCCACTGCTGGAAGTTCTCACAGAGGCCAGAGTGAGACGCTGACCAGGAGGAAGAAAGGCGTGTGTAGGGGATACACCCTGATAATGGACCTCAAACACGTTCAGTCCATGTGATAAAAAGAAGCCTAGAGGTAGAGGTCTGGAATCACCTTCCATTTTTGAAGGCACAAAGGAATCTGGCCACCCAGATTCTAGGCTATGCATCTCTTGTCAGTGGGGAACTTGACCTGTGTGAACTGTGCTTTGATCCTGGGGTCTGGGGAAGTTTCTCTGGGACTGAGGAAGACAGTGGCACCCACCAAACTGTTCCCTGAGCTCTGTGCTGCCCCAGATCCTTTCCCAGTACGTGACTTTCTCCTCCTGGGCTCTCATCTCCAGGACGGGGATTAAGTCTGCTGGTCTTATCCTCCCTACCTCTCCTACCTGTCCAACGTTTGGCACAGTTCGTGGATCTGACTTGGAGATTGATAGGAGTTCCCTCGGAGAAGGCAATGGCACCCCACTCCAGTACTCTTGCCTGGAAAATCCCAGGGACGGAGGAGCCTGGTGGGCTGCAGTCCATGGGGTCGCACAGAGTCAGACATGACTGAAACTACTTAGCAGCAGCAGCAGCCACAGCAGCAGGATTCCCTATAACTGAGAACTGCAGGAGTCATGTGTTGCCCTGAAACCAAGGTAGGACTTGGGATGAAAAAGCCTCTGCTGGGGCCAGTGACAGGCCATTGTTAAAGGGGCTAATGGGTAACTGTCTCCTTTCCCCTCCTCCAGGCTGCCCATTCTCCAGGGAGGGACATTTGCTTTCTTGGGACCCTCCCTGGCCATGCTGTCTCTTCCCACCTGGACATGCCCCACGTGGACACTCAATGCCAGCCAGGTGAACACCAGCTCCCCTGAATTCACTGAGGAATGGCAGAAGCGGATCCGAGAGGTAATGTGTTGAGGGGGTGGGGTGCGAGGAATGGGGAGGGGTCCTCAAAAGGGGCTTTGGAGTGGACTCATTTTCTCAGCTCACTGCTAGGCAAGATCACAAACTTTAAGACACCTGGTCCTTGTTTAATTCAGTTGTGTCATTCAGGGAAAGAAACTGGTGGCCTTGAAGCAGGCTTTAAAGTTTTGCCATGCTCCAGGATAAGTTGAGCTGAGTGAGTGTTAGTCCCTCAGTTGTGTCTGATTCTTTGCAACCCCATGGACTGTAGCCCACCAGGATCCTCTTTCCATGGAATTCCCCAGGCAAGAATACTGGAGTGGGTAGCCATGCCTTCCTCCAGGGAATCTTCCCAACCTAGGGATGGAATCCTGATCTCCTGCTCTGCAGGCAGATTCTTTACACTCTGAGTCACCAGGATGCCCGTGCTCCAGGTTGGTTTATCTAAATGATAGATTGGGAAGCCGGCACACAGGATTGTCAGCAGAAAGCCCAGCCAAACCCTCAGGGACAGTAGGCCTCATAGCTTCCAGACTCTAACATCCTTACCTGGCCTCGGAGGTGAGGTGTCAAGGATGGCTCATGGGTGAAATAATATATGAGAGTGAAGGTTGCATGAGATTTCTAGGAAGTCCAATCATCTCCCTCCCAGCTTGACTTTAAATATGGAAGCCAACTCATAGGCCCACCTCCTCTGGAGCAGGGGCAGAGTTACACAAACACTACATGATGTGGGGTTCTTCCTGTTGTTCTTCAGCCACACAGTCATGTCTGACTCTTTGTGGCACCATGGACTGCAGCGCACCAGGCCTCCCCATCCATCACCAACTCCCAGAGTTTACTCAAACTCATGTCCATTGAGTCAGTGATGCTATCCAACCATCTCATCCTCTGTCATCCCCTTCTCCTCCCACCTTCAATCTGTCCCAGCATCAGAGTCTTTTCAAATTAGTCATTTCTTCGCATCAGGTGGCCATAGATAGTACTGGAGTTTCAGCTTCAGCATCAGTCCTTCCAAAGAGTATTCAGGGTTGATTTCCTTTAGGATGGATTGGTTGAATCTCCTTGCAGTCCAAGGGACTCTCAAGAGTCTTCTTCAATACCACAGTTCAAAGGCATTAGTTCTTCAACACTCAACCTTCGTTATGGTCCAACTCTTACATTCATATATGTCTACTGGAAAAATCATAGCTTTGACTAGACAGACCTTTGTTGGCAAAGTCATGTCTCTGCTTTTTAATATGCTGTTTAGGTTGGTTATAGCTTTTCTTCCAGGGAGCAAGAACTTTTAATTTCATGGCTGCAGTCACTGTCTGCAGTGATTTGGGAGCCCAAGAAAATAAAGTCTGTCACTGTTTCTATTGTCTCCCCATCTATTTCCCATGAAGTGATGGGACCAGATGACATGATCTTAGTTTTCTGAATGTTGAGTTTTAAGCCAGCTTTTTCACTCTTCTTTCACTTTCATCAAGAGGTTCTTTAGTTTCTCTTCTCTTTCTGCCATAAGGGTGGTGTCATCTACATATCTGAAGTTTTTATATTTCTCCTGGCAATCTTGATTCCATTTGTGCTTCATCCAACTGGCATTTCACAACATGTACTCTGCGTGTAAATAAGCAGGGTGACAGAATACAGCCTTGACATACTCCTTTCCCAATTTGGAACTAGTCCATTGTTCTGTGTCCAATTCTAACTGTTGCTTCTTGACTTGCATACAGTTTCTCAGGAGGCAGGTAAGGTGGTCTGGGTCTGGTATTCCCATCACTTGAAGAATTTTCCACAGTTTGTTGTGATCCACACAGTCAAAGGTTTTAGTATAGTCAATGAAGCAGAAGTAGATGTTTTTCTGGAATTCCCTTGCTTTCTCTATGATCCGTCTAATATTGGCAATATGATCTCTGGTTCCTATGCCTTTTCTAAATCCAGCTTGAACATCTGGAAGTTCATGGTTCATGTACTGTTGAAGCCTGACTTGAGCATTACCTTGGTATCATGTAAAATGAGTGCAACTGTGGGGCAGTTTGAACATTCTTTGGCATTGCCCTTCTTTGGGATTGAAATGAAAACTGACTTTTTCCATTCCTTCTAGTACAAGGCAGTTTGCTCAGGCATTACTCCAGCCCTCACTTATTGTCTTAGTGTGCTTCCCCCAAGCTCACTAGGACTGGACCAAAGGCATTCCAAAAATCAGGGCTATGGACCTAGAGCAGAGTCTGCTGGCAGATATCCCTGGGAGTCTAGCTGACAGGCCTTAGTGAGGCCGGGGTCCATCCAGCATCCCACCCAGTCCAAGTTCAGCAGCCTCGTGGCTGCAATAAGGGTCACATCCTCAGAACGTGACGGATGAAGGAAGAGGTAATACAGAGGAGACACATCCCTGACAAGATTCGTATTCTTACCGAACTGGACCAATGAGAGGAAATAGAATTGACAAAAGGCTCCAGTGGGGGCTGGGGTGGAGGGACAATGATGTAAGTCCTGATCTGATTCCAAAGGCCTGAGAACCAGGAGTGCTGATGTGTAGGGGCAGGAGAAGACAGATGTCCCAGCTCAAGCAGCAAGCAAAAATGTTCTTCCTCTGCCTTTTGGTTCTGTTGAGTCCCTCAAAGGATTGGATGGCACTCATTCACATTGGGTGGGCTTCCCAGGTGCCACTAATGGTAAAGACCCCGACTGCCGATGCAGGAGATGTAAGAGACGTGGCTCCAGTCCCTGGGGCAAGAAGATCCCCTGGAGAGGAGCACGCCAGTATGCTTGCCTGGAACATAACCAGTACAAACCAGCTCCAATATTCTTGCCTGGAGAATCCCGCAGACAGAGGAGCCTGGCGGACTAGTGTCCATTGAGTCACAAAAAGTCTGACATGACTGAGGTGATCTAGCAGAGAGGGATACTCATTTTGGGTAGGGCCATCTGCTTCATTCAGTTCACAGATTCAAATACTAATCTCTTCTGGAAACACTGCAGAAATGATGTTTTATTAGCTGTCTGGGCATCCTTTAGTCAAGTTGACATATAAAATTCACCATCACATTGTGTATATGTTCCACTTTAGTAAACACTAGCAAATACATTTCTGAAATGGATGTTCCAATTTACCTTCCTGCAAGCATCATATGTGAGTCCCAGTTACCTCACAATCTCACCAACATTTTCTAGCTTTTTCACGTTAGCCATTCTACCAAGTACATTATGGTAAACTTGTATCATTCTCTTATGATGCTATTGAATGATATAGAATTAACTGTAATTGTCCTCATCTTATAGGTCTATTTGAACACCTGGACTCATTTTTGCTCCTATGCTTGCCACATTAACAGGTGTGTGTGTGTGTGTGTGTGTGTGTGTGTGTGTGTGTGTGTGCATGCTCAGTCATGTATGATTCTTTGTGACCCCATGGACTGTAGCCTGCCAGACTCTTCTGTGCATGAAATGTTCCAGGCAAGAATACTGGAGTATGTTGCCATTTCCTAAAGCAGCAGATCTTCCTGACCTAGAGATCAAACCCAAGTCTCTTGCATTTCCTTCATTGGCAGGCAGATTCTTTACTACTGCTCCACCTAGGAAGCCCTTTAACCGGTGACTAGAGTTCAATATCCCAATATAGATTTTGTTGTTTATCATTATTTCTGTGACTTTCATTTCATCAAGTATCATAGTTACTGTGAGCTCATAGTTAGTCTATGACCTGTCTATGACCTTTTAATCTTAAAGTTCAGACAACAGACCATGTCAAAAAATATGCCAGCATCACTGTAGGTATTGGCTACTTTCAGTGTTTACTCCTCATTGTCCATTTAGTACAGCCCAGTATACTTTGGGTCTAGCTTCATTAGATGTGCTCAGTTGCATAGAATCAACTATGATGGCAGCACCCCTCATCCCAGATTGAAGATGTATCTAGAAGTATGACTAAGAAATCATTTTCTTATTCCCATTTTAAACACAACGGGCAAAAGTAGCATTATTTGGTGCAAGATTTGGTGACTCCAATTCTTTCTTCCACCATCTTATTTTTTTCCCATGATGAGCCCTTCTCAACCCATTTTCTTGCTCCTAGAGGGGGTTTTGAGTTTTTCTCCCCTAACTTTTAATAGTGGGCAGGAAAAATAACATTGCTAAATCGTCCTTTGTGTGTCCTTTCCCAAGGTACTTTCACATGATTTAATAAATATATTGTCACTGGATTCTTTCCACTGGGTAAGATGCACCCTGAAAAACACCAGACTTCCCAATCTGGCCCATAAATACCATTGGAATACCAGCAAGTCAAATGAAATTGGTTCTAGTATTCCATCTTAAGGAACACAACCAAAGCTCCAGTCCTGGGCAAATAAGATTTCTTTGCCCTCTGCACTAACTGCTCCACTGGCGACTCGCTTTTGTGCCCCCTTTCAGCTTGACCTTGAGCTTCCACTGTGTTACCCTGCAAAGCCTGCCCTATCCTGCCTTTGTCACTCACATTTTATTGCTTCAAGCACATATTCTAACTTTGCAGGAATTTTACTGCTTTGGAGTACAGTGTCATGAAATATGAAAAGATCAGGTGATATTGTATTTTTTGGTCCATTCCTGTCACGTCCATGCTGTGAAAAGTGATCCTTGAGCTGTTTATTATATAAGCTGATCTTCATGGTGATTTCAGTCTGGGCTGCTGGTCTCTGTATTGTAGCCTGGGCCGGGGCTTCAGTGACAGGATAGGCAACGTTCAGTCAGAAACACTGTCCATACCAGGTTTTTCTTGTTCTTGTTCAGTCAGTAAGTCATGTCTGACTCTGCGACCCCATGGAGTGCAGCAGGCCAGGCTTCCCTGTCCTTCACTGTCTCCTGGGGTCTGCTCAAACTCATGTCCACTGAGTTGGTGATGCCATCCAACCATCTCATCCTCTGTCACCCACTTCTCCTCCTGTCCTCAATTTTTTCCCAGCATCAGCATCTTTTCCAGTGAGTCAGCTTTTCACATCAGGTGGCCAAAGTATTAGAGTTTCAGCTTCCAGTGAATATTCAGGGTTGATTTCCTTTATTGACTGGTTTGATCTCCTTGCTGTCCAAGACTCTCAAGACTCTTCTCCAGCACCACAGTTCTCCAGAACCACCAGGTTTTTAAAGAGTGTTAAAAACCTTCCCTACTCTGTGGACTGTCTGGTTTGGGCAGCCTACCAGCTCTGTGATGGGTCATTTATCCTCACGTTCTGCCACCAGAGGCACCTGTGCCCACCACTCTCATCAATCAATCAATCATTGTCATCAATCTGGATCATCCTGGGAAACACAAAAAATGTCAGATAGAGATGGAGATTGTGCAGTTTGTGAGCCCATGTGTGCATGGCTTGTGACCTGAGGTGTTATCTCCTGGACCCTAGTGACTACATTCTAAGTCATACTTCCCTCCTCTTTTTTAAGACACGGAGACATTGATATGAACCACCAGTATTTCAGATTTGACTATTAAGTCCTGTCCCATAAAAGGTGAAATTTCAGTACAGCCTCTATGACCAACTTGCCAGACCAAACTGCTAGTCCATTGGCCACATCTTGAGAACCTAAAATTCTAAACGGATGATTCTGGGTAATTTCGTGTCCAGTGACACATCACACACATTGTTCATTGGCTGGACTTAGACTTGCCTTCCTTCCTCCACCAAAACCCTTCTACTGAAATGTTAACACTCTTTCAGTCTCAGTCTTTTCTCAGGTGGATGAGCAGCACCTTCAGCAAGACTCCAACTTGCTTTTTGAATACAAAGACCCGCATAGTGAGATCCAAATCTTGGTTGCTAGAGTTAGATTATCTTGTGAAGTACGGAGAAGGAAATGGCAAGCCACTCCAGTATTCTTGCCTGGAGAATCCCAGAGATGGGGGAGCCTGGTGGGCTGCCATCTATGGGGTGGCACAGAGTCGGACACGACTGAATCAACTTAGCAGCAACAGCAGCAGCAGTGTCCACCCAGGGAAGGCAGGGACTGTCACTTCTTCATGGATCCTATGAACTCCTCCTTGTGTAACTGTGTTTTCTTCTCCTGAATGTAACTATTTCCTTTTAATTGGCAGGTTATGTTGATGAGACTTAGCATGCACACATGCCCCTTCCTTATTTGAATGTCTTTCTGGCATCATTCAAGATATCGTTGAGATTTCTGATCTTGGAGTTATTTGATGCCAGTCAGTAGTGCTCTAATTCCAAACAGTGCCGAGTAGCGGACTAGTTAGGAATGGCCTTTCAGAGGGAGAGTGGCTTGGGCCACCTCTGCACCAAATGCCCCACTCAGAGCTGAAGCATCTGAATCTGCCAGGGTTGGCCCTCACTCAGCGTGGACTCAGCCACCAATACCTCTTTCATCTCAGGGGCACTGTGCTGGTTGGGATGCTGGTCTGAGACTAGTCTGAGCCATAACTTGTGAATTTCAGCCAGAACTTTCTGCTATTCTTCCCTTTCAAAAACAGCCTTTCTGCACATGCCTGTGCTCTGATATGCAGTCCAAGAGCACACCAGATGCGGATGTACTTCAGTGATCTATCAAGTCCTTGTGCTTCCTTTCTTTTCTCAAGGTGTACTCAGATTTAACAGGGGTTTTTAATATTTAATAAACTTTTTCATGTAGCTCTAGACCAAGACATACCTAAGGATTTCACTTGTCAAGCTGGTGGGCCCTGGATTTTTGCCAGGTCAATTGGCTAACCTTCAAATGCCATTTGTCAAACCACTTTTTTCAAAGCAGGGTGTGTTTCTTCTTCAGTGCAGCCTATTTGTGTTATATCATCAATAGCATGAGTCACAAAACCCATGTGGTTTGAGGTCTGGTTTTGTTTCTGCTCTCCCCCAGGGAGGCAATACGTGGCTTTGGTAAATGCAAATTAAAACTAAGCAAAGAATAAGAAGTGGAAATTTTAATTAACTATCAAGTTAAGAAAAAAAGGGGGGGGGTGGATTTTATTCGAGCCAAACTGAGGATTATAACCCGGGGGCATCTTGTCAGGAAGCTCTGCTTCACCTGTTAGAAGTCAAAGGCATAGTCATATGTATTTTTGAGAAAAAGGATCATATGTTAAAATGACATACTGATATTTCATGTAAAGTTCACCAGGCATACATTGTCCAGGTAAGCACATAGAATGGAGCAGCAGGTCACCATGACTCCCAACAGAGCTGAGAAAGAACACTATTCTTTCAAGAAGTTACATTGCTACAACCTAGAGGGGTGGGATGGGGAGGAAGAAAGGAGAGAGGTTCAGGAGGGAAGGAACCTATGTATACCTATGGCTGATTCATGTTGATGTTTGGCAGAAACCAATACAATTCTGTAAAGCACTAACCCTTCAATTAAAAGATAAATAAATAAATAAAAGAAGTTACATTGTTAGCATCAGAAGAAAGGAAAAAAAAAAACTGCTTTACAGTTTATCTGGCCCTTCCATCTTTGAAGAGCTCTGGTTAATGTGTAATGTGGATGCACACTGCTTTTTAGGGAGGGAGGAGTGAGGGCCGACCCTGGCAGATTCAGATGCTTCAGCTCTGAGTGGGGCATTTGGTGCAGAGGTGGCCCAAGCCACTCTCCCTCTGAAAGGCCATTCCTAACTAGTCCGCTACTCGGCACTGTTTGGAATTAGAGCACTACTGACTGGCATCAAATAACTCCAAGATCAGAAACAGACAAACAGAAGGAATTTAATATTTAATTTTTTTCTTGTCTTCCTTTGTTGTTGCTGTTCAGTCGCTCAGTTGTGTCTGACTCTTTGTGACCCCATGGACTGCAGCATGCAGGCCTCCCTGTCCTTCACCGTCACCCAGTGCTTGCTCAAACTCATGTGCATCGAGTTGGTAATGCCATCCAACCATCTCATCCTCTGTTGTCCCCTTCTCCTCCTGCCCTCAATCTTTCCTAGCATCAAGGTCTTTTCCAATGAGTCAGCTCTTCGCATCAGGTCACCAAAGGGTTGGAGCTTCAGCTTCAGCATCAGCCCTTCCAATGAATTTATTTTTTAGGATTGACTGGTTTGATCTCTTTGCAGTCCAAGGGACTCTCAAGAGTCTTTTCCAGCACCACAGTTCAAAAGTATCAGTTCTTTGGTGCTGAGCCTTCTTTATGGTCCAGCTCTCACATCCATACATGACGACTGGAAAAACCACGGCTTTGACTATACGGACCTTTGTTGGCAAAGTAATGTCTCTGCTTTTTAAATAAGCTGTGTACGTTTGTTATAGCTTTTCTTCCAAGGAGCAATCATCTTTTATATTTAATTTTTTTTCTTGTCTGCCTTAAAATATGAATTTTATTTCAGCAGTTTCTTTACCCTGATCTGCTAGATGCCAGGGGCACAATTTCCCTTTCACTTAGACTTACTGAGAACCATAATTCCTTTTTTTAAAATTTATTTTTGGCTGGGCTGGGCCTTCATTGCTGCGCATGGGCAAGCGGGGGCTATTCTCTAGGTGTGGTGCGTGGGCTTCTCATTTCAGTGGCTTCTTGTTGCAGAGCGTGGACTCCAGGGTACCTGGGCTTCAGTAGGTGAGGCATGTGGGATCAGCAGTTGTGCTCCCAGGCTCTAGAGCACAGGTTCAATAGTGGTGGCCCATGGGCTTAGTTGCTCTGTGGCATGTGGGATCTTCCGGGATCAGGGATGGAACCCATGTGTCCTGCACTGGCAAGTGGATTCTTCGTCACTGAGTGACCAGGGAAGCCACAAGAAGTAAAATTTCTTAGGCATGAATCTCTTGCCTTCGTACTATCTGAGAAGAAAGATCCAGCAAGTTAATTTGTCTCCTCTCCTGCCTGAGCTCTTCCGTTGCTCAAATCCTTCCTGTGTTCTAATGACATGGCTCCTCCAACACTGTACTAGTCAGAAGCAGTTACCTTGTTTTGAGGACGCAGTACTAGAGTAGTGAGAGGATGTTTAGGGATGTGGGTCATGCTGAGCCCGCACCGAGCTCAGGATCCTGAGTGACAGACATAATTGTGTTTTCTTTAGTACCTTCACCATTCTTGTGTTTCTGAGTCCTCTAAAGCAAGAGTCCGCAAACTGTGGCTCTTGGATCAAATCTAGCCTGTAATCTGTTTTGTGCTGTGCTCAGTCGTGTCCGACCCTTTGCGACCCTGTGGACTGTAGCCCACCAGGCTCCTCTGTCCATGGGGATTCTCCCGGCAAGAATACTGGAGTGGGTTGCTATGCCCTCCTCCAGGGGATCTTCCCAGCCTGGGGATCGAACCCAGTTCTCCAGCATTGCAGGTGGATTCTTTACTGTCTGAGCCACNTCCTCTGTTGTCCCCTTCTCCTCCTGCCCTCAATCTTTCCTAGCATCAAGGTCTTTTCCAATGAGTCAGCTCTTCGCATCAGGTCACCAAAGGGTTGGAGCTTCAGCTTCAGCATCAGCCCTTCCAATGAATTTATTTTTTAGGATTGACTGGTTTGATCTCTTTGCAGTCCAAGGGACTCTCAAGAGTCTTTTCCAGCACCACAGTTCAAAAGTATCAGTTCTTTGGTGCTGAGCCTTCTTTATGGTCCAGCTCTCACATCCATACATGACGACTGGAAAAACCACGGCTTTGACTATACGGACCTTTGTTGGCAAAGTAATGTCTCTGCTTTTTAAATAAGCTGTGTACGTTTGTTATAGCTTTTCTTCCAAGGAGCAATCATCTTTTATATTTAATTTTTTTTCTTGTCTGCCTTAAAATATGAATTTTATTTCAGCAGTTTCTTTACCCTGATCTGCTAGATGCCAGGGGCACAATTTCCCTTTCACTTAGACTTACTGAGAACCATAATTCCTTTTTTTAAAATTTATTTTTGGCTGGGCTGGGCCTTCATTGCTGCGCATGGGCAAGCGGGGGCTATTCTCTAGGTGTGGTGCGTGGGCTTCTCATTTCAGTGGCTTCTTGTTGCAGAGCGTGGACTCCAGGGTACCTGGGCTTCAGTAGGTGAGGCATGTGGGATCAGCAGTTGTGCTCCCAGGCTCTAGAGCACAGGTTCAATAGTGGTGGCCCATGGGCTTAGTTGCTCTGTGGCATGTGGGATCTTCCGGGATCAGGGATGGAACCCATGTGTCCTGCACTGGCAAGTGGATTCTTCGTCACTGAGTGACCAGGGAAGCCACAAGAAGTAAAATTTCTTAGGCATGAATCTCTTGCCTTCGTACTATCTGAGAAGAAAGATCCAGCAAGTTAATTTGTCTCCTCTCCTGCCTGAGCTCTTCCGTTGCTCAAATCCTTCCTGTGTTCTAATGACATGGCTCCTCCAACACTGTACTAGTCAGAAGCAGTTACCTTGTTTTGAGGACGCAGTACTAGAGTAGTGAGAGGATGTTTAGGGATGTGGGTCATGCTGAGCCCGCACCGAGCTCAGGATCCTGAGTGACAGACATAATTGTGTTTTCTTTAGTACCTTCACCATTCTTGTGTTTCTGAGTCCTCTAAAGCAAGAGTCCGCAAACTGTGGCTCTTGGATCAAATCTAGCCTGTAATCTGTTTTGTGCTGTGCTCAGTCGTGTCCGACCCTTTGCGACCCTGTGGACTGTAGCCCACCAGGCTCCTCTGTCCATGGGGATTCTCCCGGCAAGAATACTGGAGTGGGTTGCTATGCCCTCCTCCAGGGGATCTTCCCAGCCTGGGGATCGAACCCAGTTCTCCAGCATTGCAGGTGGATTCTTTACTGTCTGAGCCACCAGGGAAATCCAAGAATGCTGGAGTGGGTAGCCTATCCCTTGTCCAAGGGCTCTTCCTGACCCAGGAATCAAACTGGGGTCTCCTGCATTGCAAGTGGTTTCTTTACCAGCTGAGTTACCAGGGATGTTACTCAATCTGTTTTTTACTCTGTTTTTTTTAAATGTAAAAACTAAGGATAGTTTTTACATTTTATTTATTTATTTATTATTGGTCACACCATGCTACTGGGTGTGTGGTATTGAACATTTGCCCCCTGACATGGAAGGGTGGAGTTGTAACCTCTGGACCATGAGGGAAGTCCTGGTTTTTACATTTTTAAGTTGTTTAAAATTTAAAAAAGAATATGTGACCAAAACTACATGTGGCCCACAAAACCTGAAATGTTTACTATCTGACCAGTTACAGAAAAAGTTTGCCAACCCC
This sequence comes from Neotragus pygmaeus, assembly GCA_006410875.1. Lineage (NCBI taxonomy): Eukaryota > Metazoa > Chordata > Mammalia > Artiodactyla > Bovidae > Neotragus > Neotragus pygmaeus. The sequence continues at coordinate 417,524 of SJYV01014450.1, forward strand.
TGCTCTAAAGCACAGGCCCAGGGTAGGGGTTCCTCTTGCCCAGATCCAGAACAGTAGCCTCCTCCCATATCACTTCCAAGTGTCTGAGAGTGAGCACAAACCCAGAGTCTTAGCTGTGGTATTTTAGCTCCATCTGCTGGTCCAGGGTTTTTCACCAGTGCTGTAAACACGGGAAAGTTTTTGCAAGTTTCAACTTCCTTTCATTGATCAATGGATTGGTTTAATTCACTGAGCTAGCCTATTGGAATTCAAGGTAGATTTTTCCATGTTTCACTGGGTTATATTTGTTTACACACATCTCAAGCCTTGAAACCACCAATGGTTAGCAGTCCAACTCTACATCACAATAGTAGCCACAAGTGAAAGTGAGGCAAATACAGGATCAATAGTCATGTCATTTCTTTCTGGGAGATAAGGAAGTAATAGAAAGGACAGGTAAATAGTCATTATGTTGTAAGAAAATGGTGGTAGGGAAGAGATGGCAAGCTCAGGGTTCAACACATTAGACCAATTTACACTTCAGCTTCTGGTATTATGGTAGTTTAAAAAAATTTATATGCATGTGTATGCTTATTTATAAGTGAAATGAATGACAGCAATGATAAAATGGCTAGGTGGGAGAAATTAGGATTCTTTTGTTACTATAAGTTATTCATGCGACTCAGGAAGTGGTATAGTGTTATTTGAAAGTGGACTTGAGTTCACTGTAAATGTTTATGGCAAACTCTAGGGCAACCACTAAAGGGAAAGCAATGGACAATAGTTATGCTAAGAAAGGAGAGAAAATGGAGTCATATAAAAATATCAGTTAAAACCACCAAAGGCAGAAAAAGAGTAGAAGACAAAAAAAGAAATGGAGACCAAGGGCAACAAATAGAAAACAGTAATGGCTCCAAAATCACTGCAGATGGTGACTGCAGGTGTGAAATTAAAGGACGCTTACTCCTTGGAAGAAAAGTTATGACCAACCTAGACAGTATATTAAAAAGCAGAGACATTACTTTGCCGACTAAGGTCAGTCTAGTCAAGGCTATGGTTTTTCCTGTGGTCATGTATGGATGTGAGAGTTGGACTGTGAAGAAGGCTGAGTGCCGAAGAACTGATGCTTTTGAACTGTGGTGTTGGAGAAGACTCTTGAGAGTCCCTTGGACTGCAAGGAGATCCAACCAGTCCATTCTGAAGGAGATCAGCCCTAGGATTTCTTTGGAAGGAATGATGCTAAAGCTGAAACTCCAGTACTTTGGCCACCTCATGAGAAGAGTTGACTCAATGGAAAAGACTCTGATGCTGGGAGGGATTGGGGGCAGGAGGAGAAGGGGGACGACCGAGGATGAGATGGCTGGATGGCATCACTGACTCGATGGATGTGAGTCTGAGTGAACTCCGGGAGTTGGTGATGGACAGGGAGGCCTGGCGTGCTGCAATTCATGGGGTCGCGAAGAGTCAGACACGACTGAGTGACTGAACTGAACTGAACTGATGGTGGATATTAATCCAACTAGATCAATAGTTACTTTGAACATCATTGCTCTAAAGGCACTGATTAAAGGACTGGAGATTGTCAGAGTGGTTCAAAAAATAAGACCCCACCATATGTTGTCCAGATGAAACCTACTATGATTATTTAAAAAATTTATTGGAATAGGGTTGATTTACAATGTTGTGTTAGTTTCACATGTACATCAAAGTGAATCAGTTATACATATACATATATCCACTCCTTGTGTACAGACCATTACAGAGTACTGAGTCGTGTTTCCCATGCTATGCAGCAGGTCTTTATTAGTTATCTGCTTTATATATAGTAGTGTGTATATGTCATCCTCAGTCTTCTAATTTACCCCTCCCTTATCAGGGGATCTCTTATCCTCTGATAACCATAAATTCGTCCGCCACATCTGTGACTCTATTTCTTTTTTGTAAATAGTTCATTTACCTTTTAAAAAAAGATCTATATATAAGTGATATCATCTTGTATTTGTCTTTCTCTAGAAACCTACTTTAAATATAAAGATACTGTAGATTAAAAGTAAATAGATGGAGAGGAATACACTATATTAACACTAAAATCAAAAGAAAGCAGGAATCAGACTTCTTTCTTTTCTGGGAAATCAGACTTCAAAGCAAGGGATAAAAAAGAAAGTATAACACCCAAATAAGTAAAGTAAAAAAACAGAAATAAACTCAATGTGTCCCATAGCTCAGGGGTTGGCAAACTACAGCCTATGAGCCAGATCTGGCCGGTTGCCTGTCTTCTGTTTGTTTTTTGAATGGCCTGCAAACTAAAAATGGTTTTCTATTTTAAATGGTTGAAGAAACTCAAAAGAAGAATATTTTATGACAAGTCCAAATTGTACAAAATACAAATTTCAGGCCCTGTCCATGGAGTTTTATTAGAACATGGGCAAGCTCATTTGTTCTCATCTTGTCTGGCAAAGTTTCGACTGAGCCTGACAGCCCACAGAACCTCAACAATTCACTCTCTGTCCCCTTTGGCAGCCTCTGAGACAGAAAGTAGGAAACCAGAGAAAAGTAAAGCAGCCAGACGGTCAATACACTACTGGGTAACACCAGTATTACAAGTCATCAGCATTATCACCATGATAACCTTGAAGTCTACTTCCCGAAAAACTTCACATAAGGTGAAAATGTCCAACAGACAGGTGGCAATAGAGGACTGGAGAGAGGAGCGAGGTCAGAGCTCGCCTTCCGTTGTTTCCTTTAGGGTCCAGCTTTGCCCCCGCTCCGTCTCTCAAAGTACCACCGATCCCGGTGGGCTGGGCTGGGCTGAGGCCCCGCCCCGCCGCGGCCCCGCCCCGCCGCGGGATCTCAGTCAATGAGCCCCATTCTTCCTCTTCAGCTGCAGGGAGCCATCATGGTTGCCTCCTGTGTCCAGATGCTGGTGGGCTTCTCAGGCCTCATCGGCTTCCTCATGCGCTTCATCGGCCCCTTGACCATTGCTCCCACAATCTCCCTGGTGGCCCTGCCTCTCTTCGATTCCGCGGGTGACGACGCCGGGATCCACTGGGGGATTGCTGCCACGTAAGTACCCTCTGTGGTGCAAGGGCCATTTGAGTTCCCTCTAGAGGAAGGTACCCAGTTAAAAGAGTGAGTCCTGGATATTGGCAAGCTCAGGTGGTTTACAAGTACTTTCACGAACATTTGTTGTTGTTCAGTGGTCAAGTCGTGTCAGACTCTTCGTGACCCCATGGACTGCAACATGCCAGGCTTCCCTGTATATCTCACCATCTCTTGGAGTTTGCCCAAGATCATGTCCACTGAATAGATGATGCCATCCAACCATGTCATCCTCTGTTACCCTCTTCTCCTTCTGCCTTCAATTTTTCCCAGTGTCAGGGTCTTTTCCAATGAGTCAGCTGTTCGTATCAGGTGGCCAAAGTACTGGAGCTTCAGCTTCAGCATCAGTCCTTCCAAAGAGTATTCAAGGTTGATTTCCTTTAAGATTGACTGGTTTAATCTTGCTTTCCAAGGGACTCTCAAGAGTCTTCTCCAACACCACAGTTTGAAAGCATCAATTCTTCAGCACTCTGCCTTCTTTATTGTCCAGCTCTCACACCCATACATGACTACTGGAAAGGCCATAACTTTGACTAGATGGACCTTTGTCATCAAAATGATGTCTTTGCTGTTTAACACACTGTCTAGTTTTGTCATAGCTCTCCTACCAAGAAGCAATTGTCTTCTAATTTCATGGCTACAGTCACCATCTGAAGTGATTTTAGAGCCCAAGAAGAGGGAATCTGTCACTGTGTCCAAATTTCCCCCTTCTATTTGCCATGAAGTGATGGGACCAGATAACATGATCTTAATTTTTTGTAATATTGAGTTTTAAGCTGACTTTTTCACTCTCCTCTTTCACCCTCATCAAGAGGCTCTCTAGTTCATGTACATTATAATACCTTAAAAAGCAGTGAAATGGCTATTTAGAATGTATTATTACTATTTATTTGCTATTAGTCCTCACAGACAATGAGTTCATCACAGGCAGTGTCTAAACAGACTTAGTGCAGGGTTCACAGATGGCTGATGCTACCTGTCCCTTGCCTCCTAGGTTTTCACTGAGCAAATATTTGTATACCTCCAGCTCCTGGGAAAGGTACAAAGACAATAGCCCAGCTCTCATGCATTTGGTAGTTTAGTGGAGGGTTAAGACTTGAGTCCAAGTACCTGTGATACCAGGAGACAGTGATGAGGGTCCCCGAGTGTCAAGCTTGTTCAGGGAATGGGGCAGTGACAGCCAGCTTGTGGGGGATGGAGAGGACAGGGGAAGTGTCAGGAAGGCTTAGGAGTTGGGAGGGAAAGAGGCCCTTAACATTTAAACAGAGGGCAGGAGGGATTTGGCAACAACAGATGGATGTGTTCATTCACTCTGACCTCAAGGGCCTGCAGGACCTCCTGGGAGAGAAGATGGGCTTTGACCCTGGCCTCATTGGCTCCAGTCTGGATCTATGCAGCTGTCATGCTGATTTCTCAGGTCTCAAGGAATAGTAGTCCTCTGCCCACTCTTCCTCTTCAGCCACCGGCAGCCTCTGAAAGGAGCCCGCCCACCTGTTCCCAGCTGGCAGGATGCAGAGCAGGGCCTAGATGAGGACCTTCCTAGCACAGCCCCTGCTCCCCAGACCCAGAGGCACACGGTGGCCCAGTTTCCTGGATCCTCGCTCTGGATGAGCCCCAGCTCGCCAGGTTGGGTGTGGTTTGTTTCTGTTTCAGGACCATCTTCCTCATCGTGCTGTTTTCTCAGTACCTGAAAAACATCGCAGTGCCCGTGCCCGTTTATGGACGAGAGAAGAAGTGTCACACCTCTAAGTTCTACCTGTTTCAGGTCTTCCCTGTAAGGACACTCCCCACCCACTGCCATTCTTAGCTGACTCACCTGGAGAGTGAGGGGCAGCCTCTTGCTCACCCATATGGGCCTCAGGTCAAATGCTCTCTACCTGCAGTGGCCTCTCCTCCTCGGCCTCCCCTAACTGCTCCTCCCCACCCTGCCCATGGGGCTGGGAGCACTGGCACAGCTCCTGCCCTGACGCTTCCCTCCTGCGGGAGCAGAGAGCCTGCCCCAGCCTGCTACGGTGGTCGCCAGTGTGGGACAGCTTCCTCACGTTTCCCAGGACGTCCTCAGAGCATGGCCCTGGGGGAGGTAGCCAGGATCACCACTATGGGTGCAAAACAAAGGGCGAAGATGCTTAGGTTCTTTCTCTTTGGTTCCTGCATGATTCAGATGGTGCCTCCTTTTTCAGAGCCTTCTCTGTTGAATTTGTTCCAGTCTGTCAAGCAGGCGCAGTTGCCAACCCCGTAAAGGTGTTTTCAGGTTTGATTCACCTATGAACTACATTCTGCGTTATAAAAAAGATACTTCCATATAATGATCTCATTGATCCTTCCACAACCCTGTAGGCCAGTGGTTCAAAAGTTCAGTGTGCATAAGATTCACTTGGGAACATTGCTAAAAATACAGATATCTGGAGTTCTACCACCAGAGATTATAAATCAATACATCTGAGGACCCTACTTTAAGAAATCCTGCTTCAGGCTCTGCAGAGCAATGGCTGAAATTCCATTGTACAGATGAGCAAACTGAGGCTCAAGGAATTTGAAGCAAGTCATGTGACCAGCAAATAGTAGAAAGGGAGTCAACTTGCAGTCCTTCTGACCCAGGCCTTGTCTACTTTCCTAGACATTTCTGCCTCTACCTGGCATAAGTTCTCTCTATGGTTTATTGTCTCTTCTTTCACTGTGTTACTTATCCACTGACATGCAGATTTCTGCTACTGGAAGGGTTCCTAATCCAACACTTCCTCATTTTGAAGAGCTTTCCTGAATTCTCTCTTTTGCCCAACCCTGCTGGGAGGTGTGGACAGGGGCAGGGAGTGGGACCAGGTGTGAAGGGCACCTCCCTTCCGCAGGTACTGCTGGGGCTCTGCATCTCATGGCTGCTCTGCTTTGTGCTCACAATCACCGAAGCCCTCCCTTCAGCACCCACAGCCTACGGGTACCTGGCCCGCACTGACACCAAAGGCGATGTCCTGAGCCAGGCTCCGTGGTTTCGCTTCCCTTACCCAGGTAATGAGAAGACTGGGCCCTTATCGCCTGGGACACATGCTTCCTGGGTCTGTCCATGGGGCTCAGGGCACCAGAGCGGGTGGTGAATAGAGCGGGGGGTGGGGGGCAGAACCTTCTCCAGGGGATCTGACAACAGCCTGTGGTGGGGACGAGCACAGAGGAACCCCGGTCTCTAGCCAGCATCTGGGTCTCCTCCTGGACTTGGTGGGTCCCACACAAGGGAGGCTCGGGACTGAATGAGAACATTTCTGGGTTGGAGGTCAAGGCCATCCCTCAGGCCTCTTCTGGTCTCCTTTCCCTGCAGTTCTTGGCTCAGGTGATGTGAATAAGCACATTTCAGTGGTGATAGGCAGGGGTGGCCTCATGGGCTGGGGAGCTAGGGCCTCCCTGAGTAAGTATCTTGACTTCAGAAGGCTTCAGGGCCTTCCTGGGAAAAGGCCGGGTTGCTGGTTCTTTGTGCACACTGTGACCTCAAGGTCAGGGCATCTGGCCTACCCCCGGGGAGGCACGGGTAAGGCAGGGGTTCAAGACAAAGTCTCAGGACAGTTATGGGACTGGAAGACGTGTTGCCCAGTGTTTAAAGCCTTCTGGAGAATCCTCTCAGAAAGAAATTATTTGTGGTTCAGTAACCTGTTGTTTTCTGGGTTAATATTCCCTCTGCACTGCATTTTCAGGACAGTGGGGCCTCCCCACCGTCAGCCTGGCTGGGGTCTTTGGGATCATCGCCGGGGTAATCTCCTCAATGGTGGAGTCAATAGGCGATTATTATGCCTGTGCCCGCCTGGTGGGGGCACCACCCCCTCCGAAGCACGCCATCAACCGAGGCATCGGCATCGAGGGCCTGGGCTGCCTGCTGGCAGGGGCCTGGGGGACAGGGAATGGCACCACCTCCTACAGCGAGAATGTGGGCGCACTGGGCATCACCAGGGTAAGGCTGCAGACAGTGGTCCATGGGTATGTGTGTGTGGCAGGGGCGGGTGGTCATCCATGTCTTAGTCTCTTATTTTTGCTGCAACAAATTAATACAAACTTAACGGCTTTCAATAACCCAAATTTATTATCTTACCTACCTGGAGGTCAGAACTCCAACACAGGTCTCACAGGACTACAGTAAAGGTATTAGCGAGGCTACATTCCTGCCTGGAGGCTCCAGGGGAGAATCCATTGCCTTGCTTTTTCCATCATCTAGAGGCTCCCCACATCCTTGCCTATGGCCCCTTTCCCCCATCGTAAAGCCAGCAACATTGCATCTCTCTGACCTTTCTTCCTTTGTCACGTCTCCCTTTGACTACACCTGGGAAAGTCTATCTGCTTATGTGGGTATGTGTAATTAGATTGGGCCCACCTGGGTAATTCAGGATACTCTCTCCATCTCAAAATCCTTAAGTCCCCTTTACCATGTGAGTTTTGGGATCAGGACATGGACATCTTTGAGGAGCCATTATTCTGCTTACTGTTCTTAACCTTCTTGGTTGCGTTCACCTGTACCTCACCTGTACCTGCATGTCCCAAGGGTATCTCTCACTCAGCATGGCCTCTGTGGTGTTCAGTCCATGCCCCTGTCTTACCTCTCCTCCTTGTATACCTGTCCTAGTGAAGTCACCCAGGGCATCCTTAGTCGTGTACCCCTCACAGTGGATTCTGTTTTCTCAGGGTGCCTGTGGCCCTCCTGTCCTCTTTTCTCCAAGCAGGACCACAGCTTGATCAACCATCTGAACATGGCAGCATCCCTAACTATCTCTTCCCAGGACCTTGCCCATCCCTCATCTAGCTGCCACATGGCTGCCCAAGGATCTTTTTAGAACCCAATTAAACTAGTCCCTACTTAAAATCTCTTCTGGGCTCCCATTTTCCACAGGAAAGCCCCATAAGTTCAGCACGAATTCTTCAAGATGGTGCTTTCTAAGAAGGCTTAGAAAAGAATATTATTACAATGTTGCTTTCCTGTCTGCTTCAGTGCAGAGGTGCGGTGTTTCTCAGAACAAGTGAAGTCAGCTTTGGAGAATACAGAGCCTGCTACTCATTTCCCTTCTCTGCATTTTCTGATCGCTCCCTCAGACCTATCAACCTCTGTATCTGCATAACCTTGGGCCCACAGCGGGAGCTAAAACGTGTGAGCAACAGCAGAGCCAGCATTCACCCCTGGAGCAATTGACACCATGGACGCTTGGGTATTTTCCCAAAGTTTCCAAACCTTTAGTGCAAGCGAAAGGGATGTTCTTCCATGTGAGGATCACTGACCCACACAGAAGTATAACAGGAATGGGCTACATAAGTAAAAGGCAGCAACTATTTTTCCTGCTAAAGGAATCAAATATCATGCAGAACAGAAAATTATACTCAATAAATGGAACAAAAATTTTTTTGATGTATAATTTCTAAATTAAGGCTGTTTAGAGTAGAAGGAAGGAGCAGGGAAGAAAGGTACATGCTGCTGCTGCTGCTGCTAAGTCGCTTCAGTTGTCCAACTCTGTGCGACCCCACAGACAGCAGCCCACAAGGCTCCCCTGTCGCTGGGATTCTCCAGGCAAAAACACTGGACTGGGTTGCCATTTCCTTCTCCAATGCATGAAAGTGAAAAGTGAAAGTGAAGTTGCTCAGTCATGTCTCACTCTTCGTGACCCCATGGACTGCAGCCTACCAGGCTCCTCCATCCATGGGATTTGCCAGGCAAGATACTGGAGTGGGGTGAAGGTACATGAGCAGGCTGCAAATCCAGTTGTTCAGTTGCTCAGTTGTACCCTACCAATTTCGACCCCATGGACTACAGTCCAGTTGTTCAGTCATGTCCGAATCTTTGTGACGCCATGGACTGCAGCACGCCAGGCTTCCCTGTCCATCACCAACTCCAGGAGTTTACTCAAACTCATGTCCATCGTGTCTGTGATGTCATCCACCCATCTCATCCTCTGTCATCCCCTTCTCCTCCTGCCTTCAATCTTTCCCAACAATGGGGTCTTTTCCAGTGAGTCCGTTCTTCCCATCAGGTGGCCAAAGTATTGGAGTTTCAGCTTCAGCACCAGTCCTTCCAGTGAAGATTCAGGACTGATTTCTTTTAAGATTGAGTGGTTGGATCTCCTGTAGTCCAAGGGACTCTCAAGAGTCTTCTCCAACACCACACTTCAAAAGCATCAATTCTTTGCCGATCAACTTTCTATATAGTCCAACTCTAGCTTTGACTAGACAGACCTTTTTGGTGAAGTAATGTCTCTGCTTTTTAATCTGCTGTCTAGGTTGGTCATAGATTTTCTTCAAAGGGCAAGCGTCTTTTAACTTCATGGCTGCAGTCACCATCTGCAGTGATTTTGGAGCCCAAGAAAATAAAATCTGTCACTGTTTCCATTGTTTTCCCATCTTTTTGCCATAAAGTGGTGGGACCGGATGCCATGATCTTAGTTATCTGAATGTTGAGTTTTAAGCCAACTTTTTCACTCTCCACTTTCACGTTCATCAAGAGGCTTTTTAGGTCTTCCCTTTCTGCCATAAGGGTGGTGTCATCTGGGTATATGAGGTTATTGATATTTCTCCTGGCAATCTTGATTCCAGCTTTTGCTTCATCCAGTCTGGCTTTTCACAGCATGTGCTCTGCATATAAGTTAAATAAGCAGGGTGGCAATATACAGCCTTGATGTACTCCTTTCCCGATTTGGAACTAGTTGGTTTTTCCATGTCCGGTTCTAACTGCTGCTTCTTGACCTGCATACCGGTTTCTCAGGAGGAAGGTAAGGTAGTCTGCTATTTCTGTCTCTTTAAGAATTTTCCAGTTTGTTGTGATCCACACAGACAAAGGCTTTAGCATAGTCAGTGAAGCAGAAGTAAATGTTTTTCTGGATTTTTCTTGCCTTTTCTGTGATCCAGTGGATATTGGCAATTTGATTTCTGATTCCTCTGTCTTTTCTAAATCCAGTTTGTGTATCTGGAAGTTCATGGTTCACATACTGTTGCTGAAACTTGGCTTAGAGAATTTTGAGCATTACTTTGGTCGCATGTGAAATGAGTGCAATTGTGCAGTAGTTTGAACATTCTTTGGCATTGCCCTTCTTTGGGATTGGAATGAAAACTGACCTTTTTCAGTCCTGTGGCCACTGCTGAGTTTTCAAAATATTGGCATATTGAGTGCAGCACTTTCACAGCATCATCTTTTAGGATTTGAAACAGCTCAACTGGAATTCCTTCACCTCCACTAGCTTTGTTCGTAGTGATGCTTCCTAAGGCCCACTTGACTTCACACTCCACAGCATTGTGGTTATCTGGGCCATCAAGTTCTTTTTTGTATAGATCTGTGTGTGCTCTCCACCTCTTCTTAATATATTCTTTGTCTGTTAGATCCATACCGTCCTTTATCGTGCCCACCTTTGCATGAAATGTCCCCTTAGTATCACTAATTTTCTTGAAGAGATCTCTAGTCTTTCCCATTCTGTTGTTTTCCTGTATTTGTTTGCATTGTTCACTTTCTTATCTCTCCTTGCTATTCTTTGGAACTCTGCATTCAGATGGGTATATCTTCCCTTCTCTCCTTTGCCTTTCACTAGTTCTCAGTTCTCTCCTAGTTGGTGGGGTGGGAAGTTGGGGACAAGTGATGGCGGCGGGGGAGGAAGTAGGTTGGTCACAGACTTCCCATCACTTCTCTAGGGTGTTGTAGCTTCCAGCCCAGATGTCAATCCTGAGACCAAAAGAGGCCCAGGGGCTGCATGGTAAATTCTGTGGTGGTAGGATTTGGGAGGACCTGCCGTTTATGAGATCATCAGTATATCCAAAGGGCGTTCGTTGAACCTGACAAGTTGATTTATTGTGCTTAGATTCATGCTTAGTTCCCACTGTTCATTGTTAGGGTTGTAAACAAAACAGAAGTTTCCTTTGATGTGGTAAATTCTTTTTTTGTTTTTTTGATAGGCAAGAAGTAGATTTATTAATATAGGATAATTTTAAGAGAGGCAGTGGGCAGGCGAGGGAGGCCTGCTGATGTGGTAAATTCTTATCAGATGTTTTCTTATGAAGTTAGTTAAATAAATTGTGCTCATGGACATCTCAAGGCAAGAATACTGAAGTGGTTTGCCATTCCCTTCTCCCGTGGACCATGTTTTGTTAGGCCCTGAATAGCAGTGGCATGCCCTTCAGCCACTCCGTGTGGCCCAAGGATGTGACTGGTGCCCTGGCGGTGCCACTGCCGGTCCTCGCTGAGCGTGTCAACCTTCACCAGCCACCAGGTGGCAATCAGTGGTCAATGTGCTCTTAAGCGGGGAAGAAAAATAAGCAAAGGTAAAATCTGCTACTTTATCACTGCACTAACAGACTTCAAGTTGTTGACACTGGAGTATCTTACAATTTTTAAACATTGTGGTAAAAGAATAACATAAAATCTACAATCTTAATATTTTTGAAGTGTGCAGTACTATTAAGTGTATCCACAATGCTGTGCAACAGATCTCCAGAGCTTTTTATTCCTACAAAACAAACTATCATTTTAATGTTTTTGTTTGTTTCTTTGTTTTTTTACATTTTGGCTGGGCCACATGGCATGCGGGATCTTCCTTCCATGACCAGGGATGCAACTTGCACCCTGGAAAGACCTGTCAAACATTGCCCATATATGCATGGACTTATTTGTGGGCTCTCAATTCTGTTCCCTTGGTGTATGTGTCTGTTTTTATGCTAGCACCATACTTTTTTGATTACTATAGTTTTGTAGTATAGTTTGAAATCAGGAATTGAGATGCCTCCAGCTTTATTTTTCTTTTTCAGGATTGCTTTATCTATTTGGCATCTCTTGTGCTTACATATGAATGTTTAAATTCATCTTTAAATATTTTATTGTTTTTGATGCTATTATGAATGGGTATGTTTTATTAATTTTTCAGATGTTTTATTATTAATTTAGAAAAAAGTGACATTTCTGTATGTTGATTTTCTATCCTGTAACTTTACTGAATTCATTGTTTCTAACAATTTCTTAGTGAAGTCTTAGGATTTTCTACATATGAGATCATATCATCTGCAAATAAAGATAGTTTTACTGCTACCTTTTTTATTTGGATGCCTTTTATTTCTTTATGTTACCTGGTTCCTATGGCTGTGGACTTCCAGTAATATGTTGAATAGGAGTGGTGAGAGTTGTCAACCTAGGCTTGTTTCTGACCTGATCTTAGAAGAAAAGTTTCCACCTTTCAGCAGAGTATGATGTTAGTTGTGGGCTTTTTATATATTCTTTTAGGTACATTCTTTCTATATTTGATTTGTTGAAAGTTTTTTAAATTAAGAAATGATGTTCAATTTTGTCCAGTGCTTTTTCATCTGTTGAGATGATCATATATTTTTATCTTTCATTCTATTAATGTGGTGTATCACATTTATTGATTTGCATATGTCAAGACATCCTTGCATCCTAGAGATAAATCCCACTTGGTCATGGTGTATGACTCATTTAATGTGCTGTTAAATTTGGTTTGCTAATATTTTGTTGATAGTTTTTGTATCTATATTCATCAAGGATATTGATCTGTACAGTTGACCCTAGAACAATATGGGAAATGGGGTGGGATTAGGTGCACCAACCCTCCTCACACCCAAAAATCCTTGCAAAACTTATAGTTGGGTCTTTGTACATGTGGTCCATCCATATCCGTGGTTCCATCATATCTGTGGTTCCACATTCACAGATTCAGCCTACCATGGATTGTTTAGTGCTGCAGCGTTTACTGTTGAAAAATATCTGCATGTAGAGGGACCTACACAGTTCCAAATCATTGTTGAAGGGTCACCTGTACTTTCTTTGCTTGTAGTGTCCTTATATGGCTTTGGTACTGCCAGCGTAATGCTGGCCTCCTATAATAAGCTTGGGACGTAAGTATTATTAATTCCACCTGATAAATTTGAAGGCTGATATTTGGAAAGGTTAGATAATAGGTATAAAGCCACACAGATAGTTAAAGGCAGAGTTGGAACTGGCTCTCAAACCCCATTCTTAAGCATTTGGCCACTCCTTCCCAAAAGAGACTTCTTGCCACTTCTTCCAAAAAAGCTGCCCAGAGAAGAAACACTGGAGTCAGGACTTGAAGATAGGTATGAGAGCAGCAGAGGGGAGAGGAGAGGGCAGAGGCCGGGACTCAAGATCACACCCTCACCCTTTCCCTAGCCCCATGAGAAGTAGAGGGGGGTCCTCCTGTAGGTCCCCTGGAGCTGTTGTTTGTGATTCCCCAGGAAGAGCGCAGAGGTCTCCAGGGCATGTGGCCTGGCTGGAGCTCAGCCACCGTCTGTATCCCTTCTTCCTGAGTGCTGCAGGTAGGAAGCAGGATGGTGATTGTCGTTGCGGGCTGCGTGCTGCTCCTGATGGGCATATTTGGGAAGATTGGGGCTGCATTTGCCACCATCCCGACACCCGTGATTGGAGGCATGTTCCTGGTGATGTTTGGAGTCATCACTGCCGTGGGGATTTCCAATCTCCAGGTGAGGCAAGGCACCCTTGGAAAAGCAGCAGCATTGCATCTCCTGAGAGGAGCCCATGGGATGGAGATGAATGGAACAGGCCAGGGGCAGGGAGGAGAAGGGAATCCTCCAGTCCCAGCAAATGCACCGGCCCCAAATGGAGGGAAGAAGTAACCAGGAACATCCAAACTTCTGAAAAACAAAATTACATCTGTTTGGATTGGATTATCCAAACCACTCAGCTTCCAGGGTCAAGGAGGAGTTGGGACTTGACTGAGAGCCTGTGCCCTCTGAATCCAACTTCCTTCCACCCTCCAGTGATGGGCGAACAGGGGGCACTTTGGAGGGGTGCTTGGTGTTCAATATAGGTGCTGATGGCTCCGGGCCTCTCTCTTGCAGTATGTGGACTTGAACTCATCCAGAAACCTCTTCATCTTTGGCTTCTCCATCTTCTGTGGGCTTGCCATTCCCAACTGGGTGAACAAGAATCCAGAGAGGCTCCACACAGGTGATTCTCCATCCTCTGGACTGTGACCATTCCAGGAGCAGAGTCAGTGGGGCCCTTGGTTCCTGGGAATTCCTGTCACTTCTTTTAAATTAACTATAGTCACCATGTTGTACATTACATCGCCATTACTTATTTCCAGTTTTGTTGAGATATAACTGGCATACATCACTGTATGAGTTCCAGGTATACAGCATAAAGTTTTGATGTACATCCATTGTGAAATGATTACCAAAATAAGTCTAGTTAACACCCATCATCTCATATGGATACAATAAAAAGAAGTGGGAAAAAAAGAAAAAAAATTCTCCTTGTAGTGAGAACTCTTAGGGTTTATTCTGTTGAGAACTGTATGGTTAACATACAGCAGCATTAACCATAGTTCTCATGTTGTATATTACACTGCTCATACTTATCTCATAACTGGAAGTGACCCTTTTGATCACCCTCCTCCAGGACCTCCTCCTTCTCCCACTTCCCGCTTCTGGTATCTGATCTCTTTTTCTATGAGTTTTTTTTTTTTTTTTTCCTTAAGAGTCTACATATAATAAGTGAGATCATACATATTTGTTTTTCTCTCTCTGATTTATTTCACAGCACAATGCCCTCAAGGTCTATCCATGTTGTGTAAATAGCGACATTTCATTCTTTTCCTTATGGCTGGATAATATCCATTGTAAACATACACATTTTCTTTAGTTGCTCATCCACTGATGAACACTTAGATTGTTTTGATATCTTGGCTGTTGTAAATAATGCTGTGAATTTGGCTGTGCCTGTGTCTTTTTGAGTTGGTGTTTTTGTTTTCTTTGACTAAATACCCAGAAGTGGAATTGCTGGGTCATATGGATGGACAGAGAGGCCTGGCGTGCTGCAATTCATGGGGTTGCAAAGAGTCGGACACGACTAAGCAACTGAACTGAACTGAATGGTAGTTCTATTTTTAATTTTTTGAGGAATATCCATGCTGTTTTCCGTATGACTGCACTAATTTACAGTCCCATCAATGATGCAGAAGGGTTTCTATTTTTCCACACCCTTGCCAACACTTCTCAGTTCTTTTTGGTAAAAGCCATCCTCACAGGTGTGAGATAAATATCTCGCTGTGATCTTGATTTGCATTTCCCTGATATCAGTGATGTTGAACACCTTTCATGTACTCGTTGGTCATCTGGACATCTTCTTTGGAAAAGTCTCTGTCAAGATCCTCTGCCCATTTTTAAATCCCTGTTGCTTTTGTCTCCACTCTAGGGATTCTTCAGCTGGACCAAGTCATCCAGGTGCTGCTGACCACGGGCATGTTTGTTGGTGGATTTCTGGGATTTCTATTGGACAACACCATCCCTGGTAGGGCTCATCTTTGCCCTGTAAGCTGGCAGTTTGGGTAGACGGTCAGCATTAGGCCAGCCGCATTGCTTCCCTAGCCCCAGTTCCCATGTGAGGCTGGCCACAACATACCCTGAGCGGGTCCAGGGTCTGGGTGGGGTGATTTAAAGTCTCTGTCTAAAAATGTAGTCATATTCTGAGGAATGTGAGGAGAGGGTTAGGGCTTCAACATATGAAGGGGGTGGGGTGGGTGAGCACAGTTCAGCCCATAAAAGGACCCTAAGGTGGGAAATATACCAGAAGCAAAGTGCAAAAGGCACAGCCCCAGCTCTGTTACAGCCTGCAGCCTAGCTGGGGAGGGAGAGAACACATGCATATATTCATATTCCAAAAAAAGCCATAGCTGGTGTGCTGAGCTCCAGGTGCTCTGTACTGAGCATACAGAGAGCAGCAGGACATACCCGGCCTTCTGGAGCCTCACCGCTTGTAGGAAAGGGAGACACAACCACAGACCATTACAATACAGGGCACCGAGTGTGGTGATGAGCACCCCAAACCCATCAGTGCTGAGGATGAGTCCGGTGAAGGGTGCAGAGTTGTCCTCACTGGTGGCTTTCCATGCTCCCTTCTTGGTCCTCCAACAGTTTCTTGAAAGGACCTCTCTAATAACTCCTGCTTCATGATATTCGGTTTTCCACGTTTCTTCTCTCCACCAAATATAACATACACCCGCATTCCAGAAACATTGAAACATAGAAAGGTCCATCCCGGAAGATGAGGCAAGAACAGCAGTACATAGAAGGTCGTACCCTAGAGCTCAGAAAACTCCTGGTGATGAGCTGAGTTGTTGTTTAGTCACTCAGTCGTGGCTGACTCTTTGTGACCCCATGGACTGCAGCACACCAGGCCTCCCTGTCCATCATCAACTCCCGAGCTTACTCAAACTTATGTCCATCAAGTCGGTGATGCCATCCAACCATCTCATCCTCTGTCATCCCCTTCTTCCCCTGCAGTCAATCTTTCCCAGCATCGGGGTCTTTTCCAGTGAGTCAGCTCTTATCAGGTGGTCAAAGTATTGGGAGCTTCAGCTTCAGCATCAGTCCTTCCGATGAATATTCAGGGTTGATTTCCTTTAGGATTGACTGGTTGGATCTCCTTGCTGTCCAAGGGACTCCCAAGAGTCTTCTCCAATACTATAGCTCTAAAGCATCAATTCTTTGGCGCTCACGCCTTCTTTATGCTCCAACTCTCACATCCATTGAGTTGAGTTGGGCGGAGTTGAGCTGAGCTGATTCTTGGGATGGGCTGGGAGGAGGAGAAGGAAGAGCTGCCGGCAGGACCAGGGCGTTGCGAACTCTCCAGAGGCTCCCCCTGCCCAGGTCCGCTGGCTCCCTTGGGGCCCAGTCCTGACCTCGTTCGCTGTCTCCTATTAGGAAGTCTGGAGGAGAGAGGCCTTCTGGCATGGAATCAAGTCCAGGAGGAGTCTGAGGAGACTACGAAGGCCTTGGAGGTCTACGGGCTCCCCTGGGGGATCGGCACCAGGTTCTGCACGTCCTCCTGCGCCCGGTACCTCCCCTTCTGGCCCAGGGAAGGCGCACTGGGAGTGAGCCAGCTCTCGCTCTGCCCCTGGGGCTCCTCAGGAGAGCGGCCCCCGAGCGCCACAGACACCCGGATGTGAGACGCCACAGACACCCGGATGTGAGACGCCACAGACACCCGGATGTGAGACGGCGCCTTCTGCACCGCCCCCACCCGGGGTGCTCCTTGCCCCGCCCACTGTGGGCGGTACCCTGTCGACCTGAGCGCCTCTGCACCCCACGCATGGAGGCAGTTAGATGCGTTAGGTTAAGGCCAGGCAAGCATGCTGTGACTCGTCAGCGAGGCCTGGCCTCAAGCTACATCCTTACACTGTGCTCAGCCCTGAGGTCTCCAGGGTAAACCAGGGCAGCCCGGTGTCCACACAGAAAGCCTCTAGGCAGTATTTTGATGAGGCAGAGGCTTTGGGTGGGGCAGGGAACTGAGATGGGGCTGTTAGCTGAAAGGTGATGGTGACATTTCTCTTCCTCAGCAAAGAAGTGTGAGGCCTGCTGACCCCTCCCATCCAGGTTCCTCCCAATCAGGCCCCTCCCCTCCAGGCCCCCGCCATTTGTAAACGCTGTGCTTGTGCCAAGTCACTTCAGTCGTGCAACCCTATGGACCATAGACCGCCAGGCTCCTCTGTCCATGGGACTCTCCAGGCAGGAATACTGGGGTGGGTTGCCATTTCCTCCCCCAGGGNTCTTTTTCTATGAGTTTTTTTTTTTTTTTTTCCTTAAGAGTCTACATATAATAAGTGAGATCATACATATTTGTTTTTCTCTCTCTGATTTATTTCACAGCACAATGCCCTCAAGGTCTATCCATGTTGTGTAAATAGCGACATTTCATTCTTTTCCTTATGGCTGGATAATATCCATTGTAAACATACACATTTTCTTTAGTTGCTCATCCACTGATGAACACTTAGATTGTTTTGATATCTTGGCTGTTGTAAATAATGCTGTGAATTTGGCTGTGCCTGTGTCTTTTTGAGTTGGTGTTTTTGTTTTCTTTGACTAAATACCCAGAAGTGGAATTGCTGGGTCATATGGATGGACAGAGAGGCCTGGCGTGCTGCAATTCATGGGGTTGCAAAGAGTCGGACACGACTAAGCAACTGAACTGAACTGAATGGTAGTTCTATTTTTAATTTTTTGAGGAATATCCATGCTGTTTTCCGTATGACTGCACTAATTTACAGTCCCATCAATGATGCAGAAGGGTTTCTATTTTTCCACACCCTTGCCAACACTTCTCAGTTCTTTTTGGTAAAAGCCATCCTCACAGGTGTGAGATAAATATCTCGCTGTGATCTTGATTTGCATTTCCCTGATATCAGTGATGTTGAACACCTTTCATGTACTCGTTGGTCATCTGGACATCTTCTTTGGAAAAGTCTCTGTCAAGATCCTCTGCCCATTTTTAAATCCCTGTTGCTTTTGTCTCCACTCTAGGGATTCTTCAGCTGGACCAAGTCATCCAGGTGCTGCTGACCACGGGCATGTTTGTTGGTGGATTTCTGGGATTTCTATTGGACAACACCATCCCTGGTAGGGCTCATCTTTGCCCTGTAAGCTGGCAGTTTGGGTAGACGGTCAGCATTAGGCCAGCCGCATTGCTTCCCTAGCCCCAGTTCCCATGTGAGGCTGGCCACAACATACCCTGAGCGGGTCCAGGGTCTGGGTGGGGTGATTTAAAGTCCCTGTCTAAAAATGTAGTCATATTCTGAGGAATGTGAGGAGAGGGTTAGGGCTTCAACATATGAAGGGGGTGGGGTGGGTGAGCACAGTTCAGCCCATAAAAGGACCCTAAGGTGGGAAATATACCAGAAGCAAAGTGCAAAAGGCACAGCCCCAGCTCTGTTACAGCCTGCAGCCTAGCTGGGGAGGGAGAGAACACATGCATATATTCATATTCCAAAAAAAGCCATAGCTGGTGTGCTGAGCTCCAGGTGCTCTGTACTGAGCATACAGAGAGCAGCAGGACATACCCGGCCTTCTGGAGCCTCACCGCTTGTAGGAAAGGGAGACACAACCACAGACCATTACAATACAGGGCACCGAGTGTGGTGATGAGCACCCCAAACCCATCAGTGCTGAGGATGAGTCCGGTGAAGGGTGCAGAGTTGTCCTCACTGGTGGCTTTCCGTGCTCCCTTCTTGGTCCTCCAACAGTTTCTTGAAAGGACCTCTCTAATAACTCCTGCTTCATGATATTCGGTTTTCCACGTTTCTTCTCTCCACCAAATATAACATACACCCGCATTCCAGAAACATTGAAACATAGAAAGGTCCATCCCGGAAGATGAGGCAAGAACAGCAGTACATAGAAGGTCGTACCCTAGAGCTCAGAAAACTCCTGGTGATGAGCTGAGTTGTTGTTTAGTCACTCAGTCGTGGCTGACTCTTTGTGACCCCATGGACTGCAGCACACCAGGCCTCCCTGTCCATCATCAACTCCCGAGCTTACTCAAACTTATGTCCATCAAGTCGGTGATGCCATCCAACCATCTCATCCTCTGTCATCCCCTTCTTCCCCTGCGGTCAATCTTTCCCAGCATCAGGGTCTTTTCCAGTGAGTCAGCTCTTATCAGGTGGTCAAAGTATTGGGAGCTTCAGCTTCAGCATCAGTCCTTCCGATGAATATTCAGGGTTGATTTCCTTTAGGATTGACTGGTTGGATCTCCTTGCTGTCCAAGGGACTCCCAAGAGTCTTCTCCAATACTATAGCTCTAAAGCATCAATTCTTTGGCGCTCACGCCTTCTTTATGCTCCAACTCTCACATCCATTGAGTTGAGTTGGGCGGAGTTGAGCTGAGCTGATTCTTGGGATGGGCTGGGAGGAGGAGAAGGAAGAGCTGCCGGCAGGACCAGGGCGTTGCGAACTCTCCAGAGGCTCCCCCTGCCCAGGTCCGCTGGCTCCCTTGGGGCCCAGTCCTGACCTCGTTCGCTGTCTCCTATTAGGAAGTCTGGAGGAGAGAGGCCTTCTGGCATGGAATCAAGTCCAGGAGGAGTCTGAGGAGACTACGAAGGCCTTGGAGGTCTACGGGCTCCCCTGGGGGATCGGCACCAGGTTCTGCACGTCCTCCTGCGCCCAGTACCTCCCCTTCTGGCCCAGGGAAGGCGCACTGGGAGTGAGCCAGCTCTCGCTCTGCCCCTGGGGCTCCTCAGGAGAGCGCCCCCCGAGCGCCACAGACACCCGGATGTGAGACGCCACAGACACCCGGATGTGAGACGCCACAGACACCCGGATGTGAGACGGCGCCTTCTGCACCGCCCCCACCCGGGGTGCTCCTCGCCCCGCCCACTGTGGGCGGTACCCTGTCGACCTGAGCGCCTCTGCACCCCACGCATGGAGGCAGTTAGATGCGTTAGGTTAAGGCCAGGCAAGCATGCTGTGACTCGTCAGCGATGCCTGGCCTCAAGCTACATCCTTACACTGTGCTCAGCCCTGAGGTCTCCAGGGTAAACCAGGGCAGCCCGGTGTCCACACAGAAAGCCTCTAGGCAGTATTTTGATGAGGCAGAGGCTTTGGGTGGGGCAGGGAACTGAGATGGGGCTGTTAGCTGAAAGGTGATGGTGACATTTCTCTTCCTCAGCAAAGAAATGTGAGGCCTGCTGACCCCTCCCATCCAGGTTCCTCCCAATCAGGCCCCTCCCCTCCAGGCCCCCGCCATTTGTAAACGCTGTGCTTGTGCCAAGTCACTTTAGTCGTGCAACCCTATGGACCATAGACCGCCAGGCTCCTCTGTCCATGGGACTCTCCAGGCAGGAATACTGGGGTGGGTTGCCATTTCCTCCCCCAGGGGATCTTTGTACCCAGGGATGGAACTCACCTCTCTTAACCTCTCCTGCTTTGGCAGGCAGGTTCTTTACCATTAGTGCCACCTGGGAAGGCCCTGTAAACCCTGAAGGGTCTGCTAAGCTACAGTCCTTGCCGATCCCCAGTGCTAGTCCCTGGAGTCAGATCGTGCACCACAGGATGGTATGGTGAGGCAGTGAGCACTGGGGGTGTGGAGTCAAATGGCACCAGGTTTGGACCCTAAGACTTAACCTGCACTTCAGGTTCTCACAGGGACGTGAAACAGCCAAAGCCTTTGAAAGGCCTTGAGTGGAGTGGAGCCACTGTCGTCATGATTTATTAACTGTACAGAGCCAGGGGACCCTGTTCTCTCTGCATCCTCAGTGGATTAGTCAGGATTCTTAGAGAAACAGAGCCAATAGGGTGTCTGTGTACATACAAATATGTCTAGAGATATATGGGGAAGGCAGATGGAGAGATTGACTTCAGGATTGGGCTCAGGTGATTGTGGAGGCTGGCAAGTCTGAAGTCTGCAGGGCAGGCCATGCAGGCTGGGACGAGTTGCAGCTGGAATCTGAAGGCAGTCACTGGAAGAATTCCCTCTTCCAGAGGGAGGTTACGGCTTCCCTGATAGCTCAGTTGGTAAAGAATCTGCCTGCAATGCAGGAGACCCTGGTTCGATTCCTGGGTTGGGAAGCTCCACTGGAGAAAGGATAGACTACCCACTCCAGTATTCTTGGACTTCCTTTGTGGCTCAGCTGGTAAAGAATCTGCCTGTAATATGGGAGACCTGGGTTTGATCCCTGGGTTGGGATGAACCAAGGTGAAAGGCTATCCACTCCAGTATTCTGGCATGGAGAATTCAGGGTCATGGGGTTACAAGCATGGTCAGTTCGGTCCTTCAACTTATTCGATGAGGCCCACTCACACTATGGAGGGTAATCTACTTTACTCAAAGTCTGCTGATTTAAATGTTAATCTCTTCTTTTAAAAAAAACCCCTAAAACCTTCACAGAAATATCTATAAAAATGTTTGACTAAGTACCTGGGTACCATGGCCTTGCCAAGCTGACATGTAATAATAACCATCATCCCCAGTACACAGGCCCAAGTGCACTAATGCATTCTGCCCAGCAGCCTCACCAAAAAGCATTCCGAGCACTGTGGGACCTGACATGGACTCCATTCAGGGGTGTTTATTGTCAGAAGAAGTAGATATTGGTGATTCTACCTTGGTGTCCTGGAGCACAAGATTGAGGTCAGCATTGCTCCTGGGCTTTTAGAGCTTGCAGGATGTGGGGTGGACGCCTGCCCAGGGTGGTTCAGGGTGGACTCCCTGAACCAGGCATTGTGGTACCCTGCAAGTACCCAGTGTCATGGGACAGATCCTGGCTGGCCTGTTCTTGAAAGACTCACGGCCTGGTCCTCAGGTGCATCTGGTACCCTCTGAAGAGGAGCACAGCAGGAGCATGTGTGTGCCCTGCAGCAGGCCAGCACCTCATTCAAAACAACCCTGAAAGACCAACACACAACCACACTATTCTTAAATACTTTATAACAACCAGAAACTACAACCATAAAATGCTTTCGGGGCAGCCCACTCCAAAACGCCAAGGCAGGGGCAACTTGGGCTGCCAGAACTCAAAGCCAGAGACCACCAGCCTCCTCCACCCGCTCCTGCTTCCAGCCCTCCTGCATCACAGATCTTCATCGTCAAATGTCTCCGTGCACCTCAACATTATCATCTCATCGTCGACAGGAAGGTCTGGTTCCTGCAAAACACCGATAGAAGAGGATTCAACTTTTATTTGAGAGCTCCAGGCCTCAGGCGGGGGAGATGGCCCCACCATCTCAGGCATGCCTCCTCCCTCTGCTTCTCCCCCACATCTCTTCAGCGGTATCTTCTCCTCCAGCTTCCAGCCAGGAAGTTAAGAGCAATGAGGGGCAGGGAGTCCATTTCCATTTCACTCAACTCTACAGTCTCCAGAAGGGCTTTTCCTGGATACAGTAGAACTGACTTCTCTCCTCTCCTGGGGATTTCTAAGAATCCATGAGCGAGACAGGGGCAATCTTAAAGCTTTATCCAAATGCCCTCAACAGACGATAATGAATTATACCACGATGCACCCACCCATGGAATACTCTGCAGCTGCTTCCAATAAAAGGAATGGGATCCTTCTCTGTGGGATACATATTTTAAAAGAGCGAGGTCCAGAGCAGTGTGTATGGTGGGCTGCCATTTGCATTTGATGGATGTGTGCTCAGTTGTGTCAGACTCTTTGCGATCCCATGGACTGTAGCCTGCTAGACTTCGCTGTCCCCGGGATTTCCAGACAAGAATATTGGAGTGGGTTGCTATTTCCTTCTCCAGGAGATCTCAACCCAGGGATCAAACCTGGGTCTCCCACATTGCAGGCAGACACTCTTTACCACTAGAGCCACCTGGGAATACCATTTGTATTTGATAGATTATATAAGTAGCTGGAGAGTATTTCTGGATGACTGTATAAGAAACTGGTCATGATAATTGCCTTTGGGGGAAGGAATGCAATAGGAACAAGGAACACCAGTAGGTGAGACTACAGTTTTCTTTGTACATCTTTTGGTAACATTTAAACTTTAAACCACATGGGTTAGCTATTTGGGGATCATTTTGAAAAGAAAACAGCATTATGTTAATTTAGCAAGTGTTTCTCATTCCCTTAACGATGACACCAGGTAACCTGATTCCCCACTACCTCTTCCCCTAAAAGTACATTCCTGGGTTTGTGTTCTTCCTGCATATCCCCACCCCAGCAGAAAATCACCCCTGTAGTTTGTTAGCGCTGCTCGTTAGGGGTTGATTCCCTTGGGCCTTGGGAAGGACCCCCTAATCCAGCCAACAATCTCATGGATGTGGGACCAGATTGGGGGTGATTCTGAGAATGAAGCTCCAGAGAATGGTCCTCATCTGCCGTGCCCTCCTGATAGGGAGGGGAAGAACTGGTCAAAGAAAGATCACCTGGATCCCTCATTTAGGGTGAGGATGGTGGCAAAGGTTGAGAAAAGGGGGAGCNTGTGTGTGTGTGTGTGTGTGTGTGTGTTTAAAAAATAAGCTGCTTCTTGTTTTAAAATCTCCCCAGATGCTCTTCTGACTTCAGGGGGTCATCCCTCCTTCTACATCCTTCCCATCAGCACTGTGAAAACAGCTTCTCCCCTTGTGCAGCTCAGAGACTCTGTCACTCACCCCAAGGCTCAGGCATGGGGCCTGTTTCCATGTTGGCCCAGACTCTCTGTGTCCACCTCTCAAACCAGACTGACTGCTGTAACCCACCCACGGCCAGCTCACCCCAGGAGACAATTCAGACCACCTAGAGCTGACAACTCTGGCTGACGTATCTCAGCCCTGGATCACAAGGGAAGAACCGTCTCTGCTGGAGAAGCCCCAGAGAAGATCCTCCCCAGGGCAATGGCACAATCCTAAGACCAGCCTTTTCTGAATCATAGGAAAAAGTGGATTTCCAAGAACTTCCACTGAATTATGCTCCGCTCTGAGAGGCTGCAGGCTTCCCTGGTGGCTCAGAGGTTAAAGCATCTGCCTCCAATGCAGGAGACCTAGGTTTGATCCCTGGGTCAGGAAGATCCCCTGGAGAAGGAAATGGCAACCCACTCTAGTATTCTTGCCTAGAGAATCCCATGGACGGAGGAGCCTGGTAGGCTACAGTCCATGGGGTCGCAAAGAGTTGGACACGACTGAGCGACTTCACCTACGTACCTACCTGAGAGGCTGCAAGGGAGAGGGTCCTAAACGCCCCAACAGGGACACACACACACAGTCTCATACCCCTCCTCACCTGGGGCTAGATGTGCCTGGAGCTTCACTTTTGTCCAGGAAACTTGCCACATCAAAGGCATCTTCAAAAAGGATCTGAAAGAAACCACAAAACTACACATGTCAGAAATCCGCCACACTCTGATGTTTGCTCTGGGTTGCCGAGGGATAGAAAGTCTCCCTACCCCTTGTCCCCAAAGGGGTGCATGTTAAAGCTGAGGCCCAAACCCAGGGTCTCTGCTTGGTGACCTTTACAGGGGATGAATATTAAGTTCTTGACCACCCAGAAAAAAACTGCCAACCCCAGAGAGTGGCTGAGAGATGGGGAAGCACCGGGGACCACGATCTCCTTTTTAAAGAGGGTGGGAGCTTAGGCGGGAGAGGCAACAGCCAGAGGTGAGCCTAGGAAAGGGCTCATCTATACCGCCCAAGGGACAGACTGAGCCCAGGATCCACAATCTAGCAGTTTCATGCTAGGGATACAGAGGTTAAGGGGGCTGAGGGGCTGGGTTGCAGAAAGCCCACTCCCAGGGTGGATATGCCACAGTCAACCCACTCCCTCCCACGTCCCTGCCCCAACCTCACTCCACCTTGGGAGTCCCTTGCTTGCAGTCACACCAGTCACTTGCGGTGCTTGTTAAAAACAGATTCTGAGCCATCCCCTCAAAGACTCGGATTCGGTGGGTCTAGAGTAATAGCCAAGCGCCTGTCTTTTAACTAAACTCCACTTGAGAAGTATGGAGGGTCAACAATAAACTAGAGACCAAAGGGCAGAGATGTGAAAAAAAAAAAAAATTGTGATAAAGGATGCAATCCTTAGAGCAGAAACTAGGCATCCTGGATAGGTCCTCCCACACACTGGGCCTTGACTGTGAACTGGAAGGACTGGATGAGGTGATAGTAGTTTTCCATGCCTGGGTCCAGGTGTCTAGGAAGCCCCCCAGAGAATGGGGCATCCAGGGCTGTCCACTGGAGCTTAGAAAAAGCTAAAGAATTCCAGAAAAGCATCTGCTTCACTGACTACTTCAAAGGTAAAGCCTTTGTAGATCACAACAAACTGTGGAAAATTCTTAGAGATGGGAATACCAGACCACCTTACCTGCCTCCTGAGAAACCTGTATGCAGGTCAAGAAGCAACAGTCGGAACTGGACATGGAACAATGGACTGGTTCCAAATTGGGAAAGGAGTATGTCAAGACTGCATACTATCACCCTGCTTATTTAACTTATATGCAGAGTACATGGGAAATGCCGGGTTGGATGAAGCACAAGCTGGAATCAAGATTTCTGGGAGAAGTGTCAATAACTTCAGATGACACCACCCTTATGGCAGAAAGGAAAGAGGAATTAAAGAGCCTCTTGAAGAAGGAGAAAGAGGAGAATGAAAAAGCTGGCTTAAAACTCAACATTCAAAAAGTGAAGATCATGGCATCTGGTCCCATCACTTCATGGCAAATAGCTGGGGAAACAATGGACACAGTGAGAGACTTTATTTGGGGGGTTCCAAAGCTCTAGTACTCTGGCCACCTCATGTGAAGAGTTGACTCATTGGAAAAAACTCTGGCGCTGGGAGGGATTGGGGGCAGGAGGAGAAGGGGACGACAGAGGATGAGATGGCTGGATGGCAGAACCGACTCGATGGACATGAGTTTGAGTGAACTCTGGGAGTTGGTGATGGACAGGGAGGCCTGGTGTGCTGTGATTCATGGGGTTGCAAAGAGTTGGACACGACTGAGCGACTGAACTGAACTGAACTGAACTGAAAATCACTGCAGAAAGTGACTGCAACCATGAAATTAAAAGACACTTGCTCCTTGGAAGAAAACCTATGACAAACCTAGACAGCAGAGACATTACTTTGCCAACAAAGGTCCGTCTAGTCAAAGCTATGGTTTTCCCTATAGGGATGTGCGAGCTGGACAATAAAAAAGACTGCTGAAGAACTGATGCTTTTTAACTGTGGTGCTGGAGAAGACTCTTAAGAGTCCTTTGGACACCTAGGAGATTAAACCAGTCTGTTTTAAAGAAAATCAACCCTGAATATTCATTGGAAGGACTGATGAAGTTGAAGCTTCAATGCTTTGGCCACCCGATACGAAGAGCCAACTCGTTGGAAAAGACCCTGATGCTAGAAGGCAGGAGAAGGGGACAACAAAGGATGAGATGGTTGGATGGTGTCATCGACTTAATAGACATGAGTTTGAGCAAACTCCAGGAGACAGTGAAGAACAGGGAAGCCTGGCGTGTGCAGTCCATGGGGTCACAAACAGTCGGATATGACTGAGTGAGCAACAACAAGGGCTGTTCCCCCAGCATCAGAGCCATCTGGAGGTTCTCTGGCTCAAAGACGCCCCAGAGAGACACCGGACATCTCCTCAAAGAAACCACCCGCTGAGGAACGTTTGAAAAGTCAGGGCAAAGCAGGGGGCTGGTGCCATGCAAGCTGAATGTCCTGCAAAGCACTAGATTAGGAGCAGAGAAGCAAAGAGCTGCCCGCCCCGCTAGAGCAGGGAGGAGAGATGCGGCCCCAAGTGGGAGCAGCAGCCTTCCGCGGCTGTCCTAATTCTGAAAGAGCTGCGGAGGAGCCCACTTTGATCTCAGCGCTCAGCGACCGCTAACGCCCACCAGCGCTGCTTGGCTGACCATGGCCGGGATTAACAGCTTGAACTGCGAGCATTTACAGTAAAGGCATGGGTACCTCCGCTCTATTCCCCAATGCTCTGTGGGGTGGGAGGGAACTGACCCGCGGGAATTCTATCTCGGTTATTCATTGGCTCAGTCACCTGGCAATCTAGCCAATTCTGACCAATGAGGGGGCAAGAGAGGGAGGGTGGAAATTTCTGGAGATGTTCCTCCTTGATGCTTAAGAAAGAGCCAGAGGCAGCCACTTCTCTTGCCTGATGGAGAGGATGTATGGGTGTGAGAACTGGACTATAAAGAAACCTGAGCACCGAAGAATTGATACTTTTGAACTGTGGTGTTGGAGAAGACACCTGAGTGTCCCTTGGACTGCAAGGAGATCCAACCAGTCCATCCTAAAGGAAATCAGTCGTGAATATTCATTGGAAGGACTGATGCTGAACCTTAAACTCCAATACTTTGGCCACCTGATGTGAAGAACTGACTCTTTGGAAAAGATCCTGATGCTGAGAAAGATTGAAGGCAGGAGGAGAAGGGGATGACAGAGGATGAGATGGTCAGATGGCATCACCAACGCAATGGGCATGAGTTTCAGTAAACTCCGGGAGTTGGTGATGGACAGGGAGGCCTGGCATGCTGCAGTCCATAGGGCTGCAAAGAGTTGGACACAGCTGAGCGACTGAAATGAACTGAACTGATGCAGAGGAGGAGGAATAATAACTTGATTGCTACTGGCCGCCATTCCACAATTATACCTTATGCGGGAAATGGGGAGGGCGGGAAAGGTGAGATGCCAGCCCTGAGAGGAGGCAGAGCAGGGAGAAGGAAAGAACTGAATCTATGGCCACATGGCCGGGAGATGTAGCGAGTCCTCCTGCCGCGCGGGCCCTCCCGGGTGGGCAGAATACATCACCTCTTGGTTTAATGAGCGAGTACTTGAAGCTGAAAAAAATCTGAGTGGATACAGCCTTCTAAGCCACCTCTTCTATAATCCCCATGGAAAGGCCAGGAAGGTAACAAGAGAAAAATAAATGTTCTGTGATTGTGCACATATGTCGGGAAAATCAGAAACGTACCGCCAGCATCCAGACAGCACCTCCAAGTGGCTGTGGGAAGCCTGCTAACCTCCCCGGGCGTCTCCAGGCACAGGTGATGGAGTCATTCCTATCCACCCTCCATCTCACCCTTGGGTTGCCTCACCTCCTCAGGGGTGGAGACCAGCGAGCAGCTGGCCCCCTGGCTGTCAACCCCGCTGTCCTTCATGCTGCCCTCGGGGCAGGCCGGCTCTGGACAGGACCCCACGGGGCCGCTCTGTGTCTTCTCCCAGGCCTGCAAGAGGATAGTCTTCCTCTCCTCCGAGAGGGTCTGCCACAGATGGGAGATGGATGCGGACACGATGGGGAGTGTCACCTCCTTGGAGGAGATGATCCCGTTCCTGATCAGAAAGTCCATCGTTTGCGTGTAAAAGCTGAGGTACCTGCAACCGAAAGGGCAGTGACCCCCAGACCTGAACCCAGTGGCCCAAGGTCCTCCAACCCACGGCTGCGCCTTGGGATCCTGTGGTGGGGACGGGGGCGGGAGTTGGGGGGCGATGAAGGGCACAGGCTTGCCCTGCGCAGCGGTTCACCAGGGGCTCAGCCTCACTAGTCCCCGCCAGCCCTGACCCTAACAGTGCAGAGCCAGCTTGGGGGCCACGGGCGACTTAGTTTTGTGTTTTGGGGTCCCTTCCTAAGTCCTCCCAGTGCCCTCTGTGAAGCTCACTGTCCGACAGAAGAGAGGGTGAGAGGCAGGGCAGGCTGACTCTCTCACCGGGGAACATGGCTTCAAATTTAGAGCCCAAGAATATGCAGACATGGTATGAGCTTGCTTAAATTTGGAAGCTGTGGAGTAAGCCTCTTTCTGTTGGGCCAACACTTCCAAGCCCACACACATGGATGTGTTCAGCCTTGAGTTTGCGGAGGAGCAGTGAATAGCAGGTGGCATCTGGGCTAGCCATTCACTGCTTCCCTTGCTCCAAGACCAGTAATGCTGCGGGGGTGGGGAGGCACTTTAGCCCTCAAATCCCAACAGACCCCCACAGTGTCACCCCAGATAAAGTCACCCCAGATAAACACAGTGCATGTGCTGTGCAAATGTGGTCTCGAGACTATTTCTCTAGCCCTTCTGCCAACCCCACCCCCAAGCCCTTCCTGTGTAGAAATCTGGAGGGCCCGAGACCCAGGGCCTGCAGGGTGCTCCCGCTGCAGCACTTGGCCCCTCCCCCGTGGGCGCCAGGCCTTCCACACCGTTCAAATTCCAGCAGGTCTGGCAGCACAGTGACGGAGGGGTGTGAGAGCTCCACTTTTTTCTCCTCTTCCTCCTCCACCTCCTCATCCTCTTCCTCTTCTTGGTCTTCCTCCTCCTCTTCCTCTTCTTCTTCCTCCTCAGCATCCTTCCTGGAGCCTTTCCGATGAACTTTATTTGACACCAGACTGGGGAGGAAGTAGAAACGAGACATTTACAGACTAATTTCCTTCATGAACATCAAGACTAAACATTTTAACACAGTTTTAGCCTATTTTATATTGATTATATCTACACATAAGTGGGCTTCCCCGATGGCTCAGTGGTAAAGAGTCTGCCTGCCAATGCAGGAGACACAAGACACACAGGTTTGATTCCTGGCTCAGGAAGATCCCCTGGAGTAGGAAATGGCAACCCACTCCAATGTTTTTGCCTGGAAAATCCCATGGACAATGGAGCCTGGTGGGCTACAGTCCATGGGGTCACAAAGAGTTGGACATGACTGATGGCCCAAGCATGCAAGCAACATGGTCCTCTTACCCTACCTACCCTACCCTACATAGGTATAAATATATTATGACCAAGTGAGGTTTATCCTAGGAATATAAGATGGCTTATCCAAGCTTTGAAAATCAATCAGTGTAGTCTACCATATCAACAGACTAAAGGAAAAATATTAATTTCAATATGTGCAGAAAAGCACTTGGCAAAATTCAACATTCATTCATGGTTTTTAAAAACTCTCAGCAAACTAGGAATAGAAGGGAATTTCTTCAACCTGATAAAGAACATCTATAAAAAGCCTATAACTAACAGCATACTTAGTAGTTGTTGCTAAGTCGCTTCAGTCATGTCCGACCCTGTGTGACCCCATAGACGGCAGACCACCAGGCTCCCCCATTCCTGGCATTCTCCAGGCAAGAACCCTGGAGTGGGTTGCCATTTCCTTCTCCAATGCATGAAAGTGAAAAGTGAAAGTGAAGTCGCTCAGTCGTGTCCAACTCTCAGCGACCCCATGGACTGAAGCCCACCAGGCTCCTCTGTCCATGGGATTTTCCAGGCAAGAGTACTGGAGTGGGGTGCCATTGCCTTCTCCTATACTTAGTAGTAAAAGATTATCTGCCAAGATCAGGAACATGAGAAAGATGTCCTCTCTTACCACTTCTATTCAAAATTATGCTGGAGATTATAGCCCATCCCATAAGGTGAACTAAAGAAATGAAAGGTGTACAGATTGGATAGGAGGAAATAAAACTGTCTTTATTTGCCGACAATGTGATTATCTATGCAGAAAATCCCAAAGAACCTAAAAATATGTGGCCAGAACTAAGAAGGAAGCAAGGTTTCAGAATACAAAGTAGATATACAAAACCCAGTGGTATTTCTGTATACTAGCAATGAATAACTAGAAATTGAAATTTTAAAAAGTAGCATTTACAGTAGCACCCAAAACCATGGTTAAATATTTGGGTTTAAACTAAAAGCTCCACCTAGAAAAGAAAGCAATAAATTGGACTTCAAAGTTTTAAATTCTGCTCTTCAAAAGACAGTTTTAAGAGAATGAAACAGTATGACACAATTTGGAAAACCAAGACTTGTACCCAGAATCTCTTCATACTGATAGGAATAATCCCCAAGGTATCAGATTGAGTTAAAAAGCAAGTGCACCAGAAGAAACATAGGAGGGGTCTCAGCCTCTCGCTGTCTCTCTTTCTGTTTAATTTCAGAGGGAAAAAGTCTTTCTGACTATCCACATAACATCAGGTGCCACTGTAGACAGACAGATTAGACTCCATTTTTGCATAGACAAAACAAAAAACAGAAATGCTGAAATAGTAAAACAACCAACCAAGGTATGATTGTTTGTAATCTATATTCTAGAAGGAGAGCTGATTTCTCATTATACATAAAGTGTTTCTACCACTAAATAAGAAAAAGACCACCAACCGAACAGGAAAATGGGCAAAAAATAGGTTAAAAAAGCTTCCAGGAAGGGAAATACAAATGACCCTGAACAAAGGCACTTAAGCTTACTCATAATTTAATTAATTAAAAATATAGTAACTATAAAATGCAATTAATGTAGTCCTCTACTGGTACCACAGTTTTAATTATTTCAGGTTTATAATAATTCTAGTGAAAAATCTTCCCTAATTAATATGATTCTGAAAAAAATTGAGCCACCCACAGGTGAGTGATACAAGTATTAATAAGATTTTAGTATGTGATAGTGTTCATATGTTAAATCAGGAGGGAGAGCATGGCTTCCGTAATAAATAAGGGGTGGAGTCAATAGCTAACATCTGCCTCACTGAGATCATCTCCCAGGTTGATTTCTAGGTTGGGCCAGTCTGATTTGTAAAATGTGGCCACAAATACCCTGCCACGTATACTTAATACACACACGCGCATGTGCACACACACACATACACCACTTGCCTTTTCCCCTCCAGTGTGGATTATGATTATAGGTGATTACATCCTTCTTAATACTTTTCTGTATTCTCACAGTGTCTACAATGTGAATTTAATTAAATCATCTTTCTCCTGATTATTTCCTTTAGGATATAGTACACATTCACTGTTTAAAAAAAAACTGGAAATACAGAAAAGCACAGAGAAGACAATGTAAGAAATCAGTAACCCCACCCCAAACGAGGGGAACAACCTTACTTGGCCTCCGCGGGTTGTCAGGAGACTGATCACAAGCCATGCCCAGTCCCCTTTTCAGAGTGAGTAACACTGTTTACACACATACTCCGACGCCTCCTCGGAGGCCAGTGTGAGTTCACACGGTGCTGGGAACAAACTGGCGCCACCAGAGGTGCCGAGGGCCCGGCCACTGTGCCCAGAGTCCAGGCTGCACTTGGAGCAGCTGCGCAGGGTAAGGTGGCGCGGGGCCTGGGCCAGCCTTTGAGAGCACAGCAAAGACGGAGGCTACCGAGTGCATGTCAAGAGGTGTGAGCGTTAAATGTCCCACGTGAGATCACAGAAGTGTGAGAGAGACGTTACTCAGGCAGCCTCTCTTGTCTGAGTGAGCTCTTATAAACGAGCACCCCTTCCCCTTGCAGCACCCACATGTACTACTTTTTCCTTTCTTCTCTGACATCCTTTTTAGCTTTTCTTAGGTTCCTGTGAAGCTAGAAAGTAGGTAGATTTAGATTTCCCTTATCTTCTTATGTATCCTTCAGTAAAACCATTAGGTAAGTTTTTTTAAAAGCTATAGTACTACATGAATACTGTGATCTCATTTCTCTACAAAATAATGTGCAAATTAAAAAAATGAGGATATTCTTTATGGTTTACATTGATTTTCTTTGAGTGGTGAGATAAGTACTTTCATGTTTTTTGGGGGGTACTTCTGTTCTTTTTGACATTTTCTGTTAATAAGTAGGATTATTTTTATATTCAGGAAAAATCCAATACATGTGATTAGGATAAAACAGAGACGAGAACTCTCCAGCACAAAGCTGTTCTAAATAGATAAGCAGTGCCTCTCACTGTTCTCCATTCTGGAGGGGAGGGTGGGCTGTCGAGCCGCAGCAGAACTGTGGTAGAAGAGCGGCACGTCCTGGGTCTCCTGGTGCTTAGGAGGTCTTACCTGGGGTTTCTGGAGTACATGCTGGCATATTCTTTCTTGGCCTCCTCTAAGCTGTTTGCATTCCCATCCTCCAGGTTGAAAGATCCTATTAAGGAGTTGAAGGCAAGGGTCACACGTGATAAAGTCGGGACTTGGTCCAGTCTCTCCTGCCTTTGTGGACTGCGCGGACCATGGGTGGTTGCTGAGCCCACCCAGGTTCAGTGTTAGGGGTCAAGAGCCCAGTTTCACCTCTCTATAGATGGGAGGAGGAGAGGGACAGGGGAAGAGCTTCTTGAGCCGGCCCTTCTCAGGCAAGGCATGGAGAGCACCCCTTTGAGAATTCAGCTTCCACTGACTCATGAAATCCCAATGTCCAGCCTGAGTGCCAAAGAAGGGAGACAGCTTCTGCCCTTTGCTTTTGAGTTGGACAGCCCCGGTCCACTTCTCTGGCCTCTCAAGAGGAAGTCAAGCACCTGGAAGGAACTCCTCTTGCTCATACAGCCCGCTGACGTTTGTCCATCCTGCCAGACCCTAAGCTCGCTAAGGACAGGGGCATGGATCTCATCATACCCCTGGCCCAGGCTCAGTGCCTGGCACACAGTAGGCTCTCAGTAAATATATGTTCACTTGGCTTACCCCAATCTCTCTGTTTTCAACAGAAAAAAACAACCAGCCCTACACTGGGAGGCAGAGGGGTGGCAGGTGCGGATCACTTACCTTTCAGCTTCAGCAGATTATCCAAAGTTTGTTCCAGTTCCTGAATATGATTCTTCGCCTTATTCAAAACTTGCCACTGAGGACAGAGACAGACAGTGCGGAGAAGCCAGCCACCCCCCGCAGAGTTGGTTTTGTGGACATGGAAGCCCCTTTTCTGGCCTGAAGCCACCCCCACCTCGGGTGTGAAGTCTGTCTTTGACATCATCGACAGAAAGCGTAGCAGCTAGTTCTGAGCCACAGAAGGCACGACATTTACTTTGTATTCTTGGAATGGTTCTCACAGAAATACCAAAGCATTTGGAAACCATTAAGCTGTGTTCAGCAGACAGACAGGGCTGCAAACGACTATAGACGTGCTGTGAAGTTGGGATGGACAATGTCCGTAGAGGCAGCACAAAGCCCCCTCCTTCCCCCATTAACTTCTGCT
Organism: Neotragus pygmaeus; assembly: GCA_006410875.1. NCBI lineage: Eukaryota > Metazoa > Chordata > Mammalia > Artiodactyla > Bovidae > Neotragus > Neotragus pygmaeus. Next base: position 451,694 of record SJYV01014450.1, read on the forward strand.
CACTTCGCATAGTGTGCTACAGGCAGGTTAACAGTAAGTGTACTAGTTTAGTACTAGTAAATGTACTGCTGGTGTTGCTGCTGCTGCTAAGTCCCTTCAGTCGTGTCCGACTCTGTGCGACCCCATAGACGGCAGCCCACCAGGCTCCCCCGTCCCTGGGATTCTTCAGGCAAGAACACTGGAGTCAGTTGCCATTTCCTTCTCCAATGCATGAAAGTGAAAAGTGAAAGTGAAGTCGCTCAGTCGTGTCTGACTCTCAGCGACCCCATGGACTGAAGCCCACCAGGCTCCTCTGTCCATGGGATTGTCCAGGCAAGGGTACTGGAGTGGGGTGCCATTGCCTTCTCCCAGTAAATGTACTAGTTAGTAAAAATACAAAAATGTATTTTTGTTTGCCCAAATGCATACATTCTAGTTGACCTAAAGTCTTATCAAATGCTCTGTCAACTTGAACTATGAATTTCCTGTCCTGGAAAAATAGAATCACAAGCATTTCCTCGTTCCCTCCTTCCCTTTCTTCACCACTGGATATAACATTATTCAAGTCAAAATAGTAACTGCAAGATTATACAACAATGAGAAACGCTGAATATTGTGTATTATTCAGACTGCCCAGTGCCTGTGAGGAGTCCCAGACCTCAGGCATGCACAAGGGCAAAGAGCTGCATGCCCAACCTGGGGTCACAGAGTAAACAAAACTGCCTGGCTTCCAGGCCACTGACATTCTAATAGGGAGGGTGAGCGTGGAGACAACCACTCATCACACAGAATGCACAATAGCCCCTCTTAACGGGAAAATTCAGTAAGCGCCACAGAGGACCGTGGANGGTCACAGAGTAAACAAAACTGCCTGGCTTCCAGGCCACTGACATTCTAATAGGGAGGGTGAGCGTGGAGACAACCACTCATCACACAGAATGCACAATAGCCCCTCTTAACGGGAAAATTCAGTAAGCGCCACAGAGGACCGTGGAAGCGCCCTGCAGGGGAGGTGGAGGGACTCACCCTCCTGGAGGGCCCGACTGAGCCCCACTGATGCGTGAAAAGGAGCCTGGAGGGCGACTAAAGGTACCCCACTCTGCAGACCCAAGGGACGGCAACAGGAGACCCCGCAGACCACGTGGATCTCGGACTGCTCCTTTAGAGCAGGGCCCCTGCCATCCTACACCATCTGCTGGCCCCCGTCCTGGGCGCAGAGTTACACCGTTGGNACTTCTCAAATGTTTTCTCAAAAAAGCCTTAAAGCTCCATGCTTACAACAAGATTGGAGCACAGGACAGAAAAATCACAACATTAAACCAGGTCTTAGACTGAATGTCACTGGGTTTCAGGGTAAGTATCACCAAAAGACAAACATCTATGCTTGTCTGGATGTGTAGATTCATAGCCAGACTCAGCCAATGGCCTTTAGCTTCCACCTTGGCTGTAAATCAGTGTAAGGAAAGAACCCTATTTTGCCATTCTGTCTTATTTCACTATGTTGAGACCCATTTTCAAAGAGAATGTTGGTTGGTCATTTCAGGGCACATACTTATTATGAACATGGAATATAAAAGGAAATTAAAGAGTCCCAAAGGAAGAGATTTGGGCTGAGAACAAGAGGAAGAGCTGGCACAAAACCCAGCTCGAAGATCTACACACTGATAGGAAAAATATATTTAGAGCAAGTCCCTTATTCTCTGTGTAAACGGGGCCGTAATAACTCCCTTCTCACATTAACACTCAGAAGAAAGTCCCTAAAACAAAGAAGTACACGAGGGCAAAGAAGAAATGGAGTCTAACGAAGCAGGAGAGAACTATTAGCAAGATGATGACTAACACTTCTGCTTACGTTTCTACTGCGATGGATCATCCCTTGGGGATTCTCCAGGCAAGAATACTGGAGTGGGTTGCCGTGCCCTCCTCCAGGGGATTTTCCCGACCCAGGGACCAAACCAGGGTCTCCTGCATTGCAGGCGGATTCTTTACCAGCTGAGCCACCAGAGAAGCCCCTTCATAGCCTCATAAGGTTTGGTAAAAAAGCAACAGAATAGTTTGGACTGCATTCATAGGAGAAAGAAACACAACATTTGAAACCGTTGGCTGAAATTAAAATTAGGCACCATGTATCTATATAAGGCTGACCTTGGAGATGAAGGAAGATGCAAAATCAAATTACGAAAGGTACTATTTTCAGGAGCTGCAATGTATGATGTTTCTAGGTAGAGTTTCACTTACTGAAGATAAAGATAACATGAAGCCTGGTAAACATGACCGCATTTAAAGTAGAACCTCATTTCTCCATCTGAAGGGAAGTCTATTAGCGACAATGGTGTGGCCACCTGATCTGAAGAGTCAACTCACTGGAAAAGACCCTGATGCTGGGAAAGATTGAGGGCAGGAGAAGAGGGTGACCGAGGATGAGATGGCTGGATAGCATCAGCCACTCAATGAACATGTGAGCCAACTCTGGGGGATAGTGAAGGACAGGGAGGCCTGGCGTGCTGCAGGCCATGGGGTCGCAGAGAGTCGAACACGACTGAGCAACTGACCAACAACAACGATTAGCTTTTGATAAACTCTGAGCCGAAGAACCTGTGAGCTTCACTCCTCGAGCAGGAAGCATCTTGAGCTGGTCCAGGCTGTACTACAGGCTGGTCACTATAACATTTAGAAAAATGTCGCCATCATCTCCATATTTTACTCAGTGTAAGTATGTTGGTTTCCTAGGGCCGTAACAAAGTACCAAAACTTCAGTTCAGTTCAGTTGCTCAGTCATGTCTGATTCTTTGTGACCCCATGGACTGCAGCACTCCAGGTCTCCCTGCCCATCACCAACTCCCGGAATTTACACAAACCCATGTCCATTGAGTTGATGATGCCATTCAACCACCTCATCCTCTGTCGTCCCCTTCTTCTCCCACCCTTAATCCTTCCTAGCATCTGAGTCTTTTCAAATGAGTCAGCTCTTCGCATCATGTGGCCAAAGTATTGGAGTTTCAGCTTCAACATCAGTCCTTTCAATGAACACTCAGGACTGATTTCCTTTAGAATGGACTGGTTGGATTTCCTTGCAGTCCAAGGGACTCTCAAGACTCTTCTCCAACACCACAGTTCAAAGGCATCAATTCTTCGGTGCTCTGCTTTCTTTATGGTCCAACTCTCACATCCATACATGACCACAGGAAAAACCATAGCCTTGACTAGAGGGACCTTTGTTGGCAAAGCAATGTCTCTGCTTTTAATATGCTGTCTAGGTTGGTCATAACTTTCCTGCCAAGGAGTAAATATCCTTTAATTTCATGACTGCAGTCACCATCTGCAGTGATTTTGGAGCGCCAAAAAATAAAGTCTGTCACTGTTTCCACTGTTTCCCCATCTATTTCCCATGAAGTGATGGGACTGGATGCCATGATCTTAGTTTTCTGAATGTTGAGCGTTAAGCCAACTTTTTCACTCTCCTGTTTCACTTTCACCAGGAGGCTCTTTAGTTCTTCTTCACTTTCTGCCATAAGGGATCTGTCATCTGCATAAACTTGGTGGCTTAAAAAAACAGAAAACTATCCTCTCACAGTTCTGAAGGTCAGAAGTCTGAAATTAAAGCGTCAACAGAGCCATACTTCATCTGAAAGCTCTAGGGAAGACCCCTACCTTGCTTCTTCCTAGCCTCTGGCAGTGGCCTGTGTTTCTTGGTTTGTAGACTCATCACGCCAGCATCTGCTTCTGTCCTCTCGTGGAGTTCTTCACTACATCTCCGAGTCTTGATACAACCATTTCTTAGGCCATACCACTGAGGCTTGTGGGATCTTAGGGGCCTGGGTCTTAATCATGAGAGCACCAGGGAATTCCCAATATGACATTTTTATGAAGATACCAGTCATTGAATTCAGGGCCCAATCTAATCCAGTACGATCCCAATTTAACCTAACTCATTACATCTGCAAAGACCATGTTTCCAAATGAGGTCTATTCTGAGGCTCCAATGGATATGAATATGCAGGAAGCATCATCCAACCCAGGAAACTGATCAATGATAAAAATATTTTTTAGGAATCACCTATCTTCTGTAAGTCCACAATGTCTAAACATGTGTACTGTGTTCTGAGGCCAAATACCAGTACTCCAAGTTATCCTTTTAAAAATGGGGTTTTTTTCCATTTCATGTTTTTAAAATAACTGAAATTACATCTGAGCTCTGGGGACAGTGGGCCACACTACTGTTGTTGCTCTTCATTTTGGGAGTTTTTTTAAGCTTTTTTTTGAAAAACCAAAGATAGCTCCTTGATTTAAAAAAAAAAAAAAGCTGCAGGCTGTTGGGGAAATCCATCACCTATCCGTCCTTTAGGAACAGAGCTTTCTTCAGGAACGTCCTCTCATTCTCTGCCGCCTTTGCAGTTACAAGATGGGCTTCATGTTTTCTTATGTACTCTATCATGCTGACTTCTAACTCTCAATGCTTCTTGGCTTCAGTTAACAAATGAATAATTCTATAGAAAACAGAGGACAGCTCTCATTATTCTAAGATTAAAAGAGCAAAGCCATGTGATTAAATTATAAATTGAAAGTCTAGACTTTGTCTTTTCATGTAAGGAGAGTGAAAATTTCAGACATTATATATTCCAGCAATTGAATCTACAGCAGTGCTTACCACAAAGACAAGAAAAAGTTGTAGAGATTTTTTTTTAATAACCTAAGTTTGGGGCCTAGGCTGAAAGGGAAAAATTTTTTTGTTTCCCAAGAAATGAGGATTTTGTGAATGTTTGGTTTTTTAACATTGATTTTACGGACCTTTAACCTTCCAAGTTCTTGGGCTCTAATATGTTCCTTAAAGATGTTTTTGTCCCTAAAAGAAGAGGAAGCATTCTAAGTCACACCCAAACCTCTGATTTCTCACCCCACTCAGGTTCATGCAAGGGGAGAGCTGCACTGCAGATCTGGGTGGCAGGTCGTGATTAGATCATCTCCAACTTCCCACTGAGGACTGGTAATTACACAGAAAGAAGGAAGAAGGACCTAAAGCAACTTGCACCATGGTGTTTGCATTAAACATTCAGCAATCAACTTCTTTCTGTTCTAAATGATGAAAGATTTGAAGTCAACACACAATATTTTTTGCATCTGATTTTAAAGCTGAGCTTAAATACAGCAAGAAGAGCATAGGAAAACATATAGATAGAATCTTCTAGCACAATCTCTTTCTGGAATTCCCCAGTGCTCATGCCTGAGAAATATAGACATCACCTAATATGTAGCTTCCTTGACTACTTAAGCCAAGATAATCACATTAGTTGTTTCAGTCTGCACGAGATCCTACCTGGACAAGTCCCTCACTAACACCTGGTAAGGTTTTATAGGAAAAAAGAAATTTGACTATCTTGGGCTAAATTATATTTTATTTCTTAATCTTTAGAGTTAAAATCATTGCTAGAATTTCTAATTAGGCCCTCTAAAGCCCTCATTTCTGTATCAGTTCAGTCCAGTTCAGTTCAGTCTCTCAGTCGTGTTAGACTCTTTTCAGCCCTGTGGACTGCAGCAGGGAGGGCCAGGCCTCCCTGTCCATCACCAGCTCCCAGAGTTCACTCAAACCCATGTCCATCGAGTCAGTGACACCATCCAGCCATCTCATCCTCTGGCGTCCCCTTCTCCTCCTGCCTTCAATCTTTCCCAGCATCAGGGTCTTTTCAAATGAGTCAGCTCTTCCCATCAGGTGGCCAAAGTGTTGGAGTTTCAGCTTCAGCATCAGTCCTTCCAATGAATATTCAGGACTGATTTCCTTTAGGATGGACTGGTTGGATCGCCTTGCAATCCAAGGGACTCTCAAGAGTCTTCTCCAACACCACAGTTCAAAAGCATCAATTCTTCAGTGCTCAGCTTTCTTTATGGTCCAACTCTCACATCCGTACATGACTACTGGAAAAGCCATAGCTTCGACTAGGCGGATCTTTGTTAACAAAGTAACATCAGGATACTGATAATATCGTCTAATAATATAACAGAAAGCATCATGCCTGAAAACTGCTGCCCTTATTTTTATTTGCCAATCGTTCACTTTAGGCCATGTTGTTTGTAACAGGTAACCTCATGAAGTGGAAGCAAGCTAGAGTTCATTTCCACCCACCCCCAAGACAGAGTTTAAGTTAACACTGTGCTAAACTGAGACCACAGCTCCTGTGTGACAGATGCCTTCACTTTTTACTTATACAGAACACATACATACAGAAAAGAGTTGGAAACAGAATTCCCTGGGGAAAAGAAGTGATGTATTTTAACGTCTTTTTCTCTGTTATACAAATATCCATCACTGAATTTAATTTTAGAAACAAAATCTACTTGGTAATTATTTTTAACTGCTTCTCTTTCAAAACATTTAAGTTTCTAATGGCCAAGACAACGGAAGTGTACTGGGACCCAGCACCCAGCTGGGTGATATCTGGGGAAAGAAAGGAAAGGTCACCCTCCCTGCACCCCCTACTAGGGTCTCCTGCATTGCAGGCGGATTCTTTACCAGCTGAGCTACCAGGGAAGCCCTCACTCTACCCAGGGTTTTCAAAATCCAGAATCTTAATTTGAAACACTGACTAGGTTCTTTCTGGCAGCCATAAGGGAACATCTTATAAACAGCAAAGATGTATTTCTCACAGTTTTGGCAGCTGGAAGTCAAAGATCAGGGTGGCAGCGTGATGGGGCTCTGATGAGGACCCTCTTCAAGGCTGTCGATGGCTGTTTTCTCATTGTATCAGAGCAGGAGAGGGGGAGGAAGGGGAACCCTTTGCCAGTTCCTCAGGACTCTGCTAAGGGCGCTAATCCCACTCATGGGGGCTCCTCACTCATAGCCTAATCACCTCCCAAGACCCACCCGCTGACGCCATCACATTGGCGGTGGGGTTTCAAGGCGTGAATTACGGGGAGTGGAGGACAGAAACATCCGGTCCACGGCACACACTCTTCTACCTCCCAGACTGACTCCCTTCTACCCGCTGCTGCTGCTAAGTCACTTCAGTCGTGTCCGACTCTGTGCGACCCCATAGACGGCAGCCCACAAGGCTGCCCCCGTCCCTGGGACTCTCCAGGCAAGAACACTGGAGTGGGTTGCCATTTCCTTCTCCAAGGCATGAAAGTGAAAAGCGAAAGGGAAGTCACTCAGTCGTGCCCGACCCTTTGTGACCCCATGGACGGCAGCCCACCAGGCTCCCCCGTCCCTGGGATTCTCCAGGCAGGAGTACTGGAGTGGGGTGCCATCGCCTTCTCCCCCTTCTACCCACTACGTCCCTTCTCAGTTTCATCAAGACCTTTAGACACCTGAGCCCTTCTCTGCCGATCAGCCACGCCCACTGCCTTCCTGACCCGCAAAATATGCGGTGGCTCCCCGCCTCCTCTTGTACCAAGCTCCCCAACTCCCTGGTTCCCTTGTCCTTCTGCCACGCTGACCCCTGAAGGTCCCAGCCCAGATCCAACAAAACCCCACCCCTGCACCCCTCCACCCCCGACCTCGTTGCTGTTGGGAACGGCCGGAGGTCGCGTCTCCACCGCACAGATGGGACTTGCCAGCGAGGCTGCCAATCGTAGGCGCGTGTTTTCCTGCTCAGCTGTTCGCCTCGGGCTCCAGTGGCTATTTTCAACCTTCTCAGCTTTCTTCAGACCTTCGACCCCGGGACGGCAGATGCGGCCAGCGGAGAAGCCAACCGGCGTCGTCTTCTTCCGGGACCCCCAGGAGAGCTGCACCCCGCAGCCCCCATACGCCTGGCCTTGCTGCTGGGAGCGGTCCCCGGCGCCTGCGTGGCGTCCCTCGTCTCCCAGGCTTGGCCCCTGCAATCCCCTCTCTCCGCTGTCTGCAGAGAGGATGCTAACGCCAGAGGCAGACTTGGATGCCACTGTTGAGAATCAGAGCCTGTGTCCGCGTGGCCCTGAATGACTGTGTGAAGCGGATCACACACGCGTATAAGCACACACACTCCCACCCCTCTATGCTGAGTCGAGCGAGTTCCCGAGTTCCCCAAGAATGAGAAATAAATTTTGGTTAATGAGCTTAGATTAAACCCTTGGGGCGGCGTGGAGGGGACATCACCTCCAGCTGCTGGGCTGACCTAACTCCCACCCCACCCCCACCCTCACGCAGCCCTTGGCCTTCTCTCCTGAAAAAGAAAAATGAAAGTGCATTTTGTTCTCTGCTAAGTGATGGAGGCCAGTTAACGGTAGCCTGAGGAACAGTGCTTAATGAACTATTGTCTTCGGGTTGGTGATGGACAGGGAGGCCTGGCGTGCTGCAGTCCACAGGGTCGCAAAGAGTCGACACGGCTGGACTGAACTGAACTGAACTGAATTGTCTTCGGGGAAACGCTCTGGCAGAATTCATGTGCCCACCAGCCTCTCAAACCCAGCCGTGGAGGGGGCCATCTGAGCCCTGGCGCCTCACTTTGCCTTTCCCCTCGGAATTCTAACCTAATGTAATAGTTTCAGACCCGAGAGTCTTTTATTGATCTTCCTTGTATCTCCATAACAAAAACAGGTTTATAAGTTGAAACTGAAAAATTATTTCCTTTGACCATAAACCTGTTTAAAAAAAACATTTTTCTCGAGATGGAATTATCTTTACAATCATTTTCAGTTGATCAAAATACCTAAACATTACATATTTTAAGTCATTAAATAACAATATAAAGTAAAACATTAAGTGAAAAATGTAAGCAAAATATGAAATTCCCTGGTTTCCCAGTGGTTAGGGCTCTGCCTCCTCTTTCACTGCAGGGAGCGTGGGTTCAATCCCTGGTCAGGGAACTAAGACCCCACACCAGCCCCCCCAAAATACATGCATGTATATGTGGATGCAGATTTAGATGTATGAAGCAAAATGCAATAAAGTATACTGGGAACAAAGCTCTTAAGAGAGGAACGGGTCTATTCTGTTTAATGGTTTGGGTTTTTTCTTCAATTATTAAACATATCTGTGGATAATAGGCTGAAATTAGTTTCGTGTCAATTTTATTTCTCTTTTCACTTTTTAAAAACAATTGTGAAAACTTTCTGCACGTAAATGGATAGAAGCCAGAGGAATGTGGTTATAAAATGTTGCTCAATTATCTAAACACTTCTCAGTTTTACTGATAAAATTCTTTTGAAGATATATCACTGAAAATAAGTTACCTTATTAGCTGTCAATCACTAAAAACAAACCACCTGACCAGGTGTCCCACTAAAAGCTCACAGGCAGCTTCCGTCCTCTGCCTGGAAGCTTCCTGATTTCCAAACCCCATCAGTCCCTCGTGAGTCACTGGCATCCTCAGCCCCCCACCCACATGTCCAACCGTCCCCCTCTTTCTTCTCAAGGTTGTTCACACCCGGTGGGCCGGGGTGGGGTGGGGGCAGAAGCCTCACTGAGATTCATGATGAATGTGTGCCAGGGGGTTATAAAAGATGACCTGAGGCAAACTGTCAAGCAGATTAAATCTTGGGAAGATATACAAATTAAAGTTGAGACCCAGGGCGTTCATTCCTGAAACCTCTCTGGGTGTGGGTGCCCCTTGGAAAGCCTTTGCACCCCTCCCAATATACGGAGACCGCGACGAGACTGAATGCCATTTGCCTAATAACACTGACAGGGTCCCCAGAGGAGCCACCCCTGAGGTCAGCACCCCAAAAGGCAAATGCCATTTTGTAAAAAGAGTCTCTTCCTTTCATAGCGGAGATCGATCTAGTCAATTTATTAAAATTTTTGAGTATAAACCAGGCCAATGCCACTCGAGTGAAAAAACAGCAGAAGGGATTTTAGATGCCGATGTCTGATGGACTATCCTGGCTGCCGATACAGGAGACTCAGGTTTGATCCCTGAGTCAGGAGGATCCCCTGGAGAAGGCAATGGCAACCCACTCCAGTATTCTTTCCTGGCAAATCCCACAGACAGCAGCCGGAGCCTGGTAGGCTATAGTCCATGGGGTCACAAAGAGCTGGACCCACAGACTAAACAACAAGCATCATTGTGTTTGATTCTGGGCTGATTATTTTTAAAAGATAGGTGTGTTCTCTTGCCAAGACGGCCAGCTAGCCCTGGAACAAGAAGTGCTCTGTGGCAGCCTGTCCCAGGGCGGTTTGGAGTAACAGGACATCCACTCACCCCTGGAGCCTTCTGGCCCTGCTGACACGACCTGGTGGACCTGTTGTTTCTCTCTAATTAGGTGAGGCAGGACCTGGCGTTTCTTAGAGGCGGCACTTCAGGTGAAGCAGTGGGCCCTGACCGCTTCTCTGCAATGTGTGCCTGCTGGCCCCTGACCGACATGGTGAAAAATTCCAGTCCTTAACTCACTGTTGGACAGGAACAATACACCCTTTTACTCCCTCTGAGTCTGGGGAGGAGGAGCCAGCCAGCCAGCCAGCCTGTGCTCTGTCGGTTCCACTCTCTGTGACCCCGGGGACTGCAGCCCACCAGGCTCCTCGGTCCGTGGGATTCTCCAGGCAGGAATACTGGAGTGGGTGGCCACGTCCTGCTCCAGGGGCGCTTCCCGACGCGGGGATCCACCCCGCGATTCCCGCATTGGTAGGCGGGTTCTTTGCACCCAGCCGCCTGGGACGCCCCTAGGGAGGAGGAGAGGCCGGGTCAAACCTGCTCTTGAATACGCTGTGAGTCTCTGTTTTGTTTGTAAAGAGATCTGGAACCAGAAAGGGACTGTTAAGCAAATCAACACACGCTGGATTAGACGGTCGTGTAGGAACAAAGCCCTTCCTATCAGACACACTGCTTTGCAGCCTGACCGCTGACTTCTGAAACAGCGCCCAGCCGGCGTCTCCCGAGCCTGCAGCCCTCGCCCCTTCGCCTGCTCCGGGCGTCGGGGTGTGCTTCTTCCTGGTCGGGAGCACCTCCTCATTCCGGCTCGGGAAACCCCGTCTGTCTCGGCCTCCTCAGCTTTCATCCGTCCCAACCTCACCCTTCTCCTGCAGTATCAGCAACCTCTCTGCTCGCACCTTCCTCTCCCCGTTTGAAAAGACTGAAGATTCTCTCTAGAAAACTGTTCTTTCAAATAGTGAAAACGTAAAATCCAGACACAAGCATTACAGTACCTCGGAACTGCCCAAGGAAGAAACGGTGGAAGAGGAACAGACGAAATCGCATTCCACAATATACTTCACAGTCAGGCTGGCATTCCAAATGCAGGGCAGAAAGAGAACCGTGTAAAAAGTGGTGTTGGGTGTAACCCCGTGTTCATCGCAGCACTGTTTACAATAGCTGGGACATGGAAGCAACCTAGACGTCCAGCAGCAGATGAACGAGTAAGACCATCAGCGGACGAATGGATAAGAAAGCTGGGGTTCATGTACACAATGGAATATTACTCAGCAATTAAAAAGGACGCATTTGAATCAGTTCTAATGAGGTGGATGAAACTGGTGCCTATTATACAGAGCGAAGCAAGTCAGAAAGAAAAACACCAATGGAGTATACTAACGCATATATATGAAATTCAGAAAGATGGTAACAACGACCCTATATACAAGACAGCAAAAGAGACACAGATGTAAAGAACAGACTTTGGGACTCTGCGGGAGAAGGCGAGGGTGGGATGATTTGAGAGAACAGCATTGAAGCATGTACATTACCATATGTGAAACAGATCGCCAGTCCAGGTTTGATATATGAAATGGGGTGCTCAGGGCTGGTGCCCTGGGATGACCCCGAGGGATGGGATGCGGAGGGAGGGGGAAGGGGGTTCAGGATGGGGGACACGTGTACACCTGTGGCTGATTCATCTCAGTGTATGGCAAAAACCACCACAATATTGTAAGTAATTAGCCTCCAATTAAATAAATAATTTTTTTAAGCAGGGTGAGGGGAATGTTGTTGGGGAGCCCCCTGCAGTCCAGGGTTAGGACTCAGCACTTCCACTGCCAAGCACGTGGGCCCAATCCCTGGGACAGAGTCAAGAGCCCGCGAGCCACAAAGTGTAGCCAAAAAAATACTGTTGCCAACCATTGTGAAGATAAATCTGGATCCCAACACTGATCCTTAAGCCAAAAAGATTCCAGATGAACCCAAAGCTTTAATATAAAAAATATAAAACTATTTTGTATAGTTTTGAATGGGGAAATCATTTTTAGGGGGGATACAAAGTTCTCAGTTTTAAAGGAAAAGAGTATTAAATCTGTTGACATAAAACACAAAGTATATTTACACTAAGTTATAACATTATTCAATAAATAAATAAAGGTAAAGGCAAATAACAAAAAAGTCCAAATAACTTACTGAAATTGGTTTTTGACTCTAATATTTTTTTCTCTTCGTTATACAGATTATTTAATTTTTATTGCATTAGCTGGACCCTCCAAAACATTGTAGCAGTAAAAGTAATTTGACATAGCACATATTCTTGTCATATTTCTGATTTTAATTCAAATGACTTCTTTTGCACTATGACTCTTGGTATAACACTTGTTTTTGGTAAATCATACTGTACTTAAGTAGCTCTTATTTTTCAATGGATACTATTAATAAATTATCACCTGCCTTTTGGATACCTATTAATATGTAGGGTTTTTCTTTTAATTTGTATGAATTTTTATTTTAGATTTTTTTTCAATGTTGGACGATTTTTGCATTCCAGGGTAAAACTACTCAGTCTTGATATGTTGTTCTCTGCTGTAATATTACATTTGACTTGTGAATATTTTATTTGACTATGAGTTGAATCCTTTACAGTAAACTGGTAAATGTAAGTAAAGCGTTTTCCTGAGTTCTGTGAGCCATTCTAGCAATGACTGAACCTGAGAAGGGGGTCAAGGGTACCCCCGATTTACGACCACTCAGTCAGAAAGTATAGGAGTGACGGCAGTCTTGCCCAGGTAGGTGGTGTCAGAACTGAACTGAATCTGGAGAACCAGGAGATTTGTTTAGAGGTGGAAGAGGACGGTGGGAGCAGGGGAACACCCACACATTTGGTGCCAGAAGTGCCACACGTTCATGCAGTTCAGAAGCCAGTTTTTCAGATACTGGCAAGTTGGGGAGACGATGCCTCCTCTTCCCCAGGGTTCTTGCGCGACACTGTCTGCGGTGGAGGAAATGACCCCTTGCTCCCAGCTTGCTCCCCTCCTGCACTCGGAAACCTGGAGGCAGCCTTTGGTCTTTGCTTTCTTATGCCCCAGGCAACTAACTGGCTTGCGCTCACTTGGAAGGAGAAGAATTTGCTTCCACCTCTGGAACTAGAAACTTTGCCTTGACTCCGACTAGTTCAGTTGATTTTACAACGCCTATTTTTCAAAGGAGAACACGGAGACTTTGACATTCAAGCCTAGTCTGCCCAAGTTCACATAGCAACCGTGGTATCCGGGCCTCCCAGCTGAGGCCTCTGTGCCATTAGATTCAAGACCATTTGCTTGAAGACTAGATCTCTGCTTTAGGGATCATTGCCCCATCACCTCTCATGTGAGGCCTTGGTTGAGAAGGCCAGTGTTCTGAAGTGCCGTGAGAGCAGGGAAAAGGAAGAGAACCCTGCCTGGAGCATGAAGGGGGACTAGAAAGTGGGCAAGGACAGGCACGCTTAGTCTCTGCATGCATCCTGCCAGACCTGGCAAGAATTCTTTCTGAAAAGTCAGAGAAGGGAGGACGCGAGCTCGCTTGTTAAACATCTGACTCTGTGACCCCACGGCCTGAAGTCCCATTGTTAACAGCTGCGTCCTGCCCTCCCCCCAGTCTCCTTCACCTGCCTCCAGAAATTAGTTTTATTCCCACTCAGCTCCAGAATTTGAGTCACGGACACACCCACACATACTTGGCAAGTCTTGGCCTACATGTTCTGCCCACTCAGACCTCCAGGCTTCTTTAACTGCTCTGAGATTAAGCTTGGTCTCTCTCACCAATCACAAGGTCCTTTTCTCAGAATGAAATTGCGACACGCTGCCCCACGTGGCCCGGGGGGCAGGTCTGGAGAACAGGGCAAGATGTCCAGGGTGGTGATGGGGACAATGGATGCGAAGTGTGGATCTTTCCTGAAGTAGGCACATTCTGAGGCCTGTATTAGGAAGCGTGCCTGGACTTGGGAGTCTCCAAGACAAGCGCTCATTTTCTCTTTTCAGGCTCTTGTGCAATTCTCCTCTATTTTTTTTTAAATTTTAAATTAATAAGGGGATTTATTGGCACATTTAACTGAGCAGTCCAGGAATAGACCTGGATTCAAATAAGGCTGAATGCAAAATGTATGTGGTATTGCTGCCATAGAACAGAAGGAATTGATGGAAGGCCAGGAGAAAAAAAAAAAAAGAAACAGGTGTATATTAAATCATTAATAGCTAAAAATCTTGCCAATACAATGAATAAAAGAATAGCATTCTTATTTGCGTTTCCCTAACCACGGCTGGTCTAATGGTTGAAGTGGGATTTGAACACAAGTCCGTTGACCCAGGAATTCATGTTTTTTTTCAACCAATATCCTATATTATATCTTTCACATCAGCTCCACTTGGAATCGTGAACTAGAAAAAGGCAGAAAAGAAATGAAATGCTGCCTATCAGATCTAGGAAGATTGTCATCATTTGTTAAATCAATGTGTTAGCTTCCGCTCTTCCTGAAAAATGTGATACCAACACAGTTGGCAGCTTTATGTCCATAGACAGTGATAATACTTTGCTAGGAATGAATAACAGTCATTGCAAACACTTACGTAACACTGACTGTATACCAGACACTGTATTAAGTTCATCCCATGTATTAAGTCCTTTCATCCACACTACCCTGGGAGCTGAGTTCTGCTGTTACCTCTGTTTACAAATGGGAAGACCGAACCACAGGGAGGTGAGGTAATTTGCCTAGTGTCTCACAGCTAGAACGTGATGGGCCAAAACCAGACTTTATATACCCATCGCTAGCACCAAATCAGCAGTTTTGGTTTCCCCCAAGGCCCCCCACCTNTTTTTGGTGCAGTGTGACTATGTTTTAAAAAGATATTCTTAAAATTTCTGGGATGGGGGATAATTAGGGAGTTTGGGTTGGACATGGACACATTGCTGTGTTAAAAAGGGAGAATTGACAAGAACCTACTGTATAGCACATGGAACTCCGCTCATGTTATATGGCAGCCTAGACGGGAGGGGAGTTTGGAGGGGTTTCCCCTGAGGCCCCCCACCTTGATTTCTCCCGAGGCCCCTCACCTTGGTTTCCCCTGAGGCCCCCCACCTTGGTTTGTGTGGCTCTTGCTGAATCCTCTTGTGGTCTTTTGAGAGAGTCACATCCCTAGTGTCCCTTAATGTATCCATGAGATTCCCTCTTCAAATGTGGATTGGTCAGATTGGATTAGAACTCACACTAACAACCTCCTTTTAACTTCATCACCTTTTTTAAGGCCCTAGTTCCCTGGTGGCTCAGATGGTAAAGAATCTGCCTGCGATGCAGGAGACCCAAGTTCGACCCCTAGATCAAGAAGATCCCCTGGAGAATCCCATGGACAGAGAAACCTGGTGGGCTACACTCCATGGGGTCGCAAAGAGTCAGACACATGTAAGCAACTAATCCTTACTTACTTAGCTCCAAATACAGTGGCACAGTCTGAGGTCCTGGAGGTTAAGGTCTCAAAACAGGCGTTTGGGGAGGGGGATGCAATTCGGCTCATAACGATGACCCTGAAGCCAAAAGAGGACGAGCCCTTGAGACGGAAAGACCCTAGTCCCTCAGTCAGTCCTCGGAAGAAAGGCGACTAGGGTGTGCATGCTGTCTCTTGAGTCATTTCCAGCTCTGAGCAACCCTATGGACCGCAGCCCACCAGGATGAAGTCTCACGACTCCAGCATTGGTAGGTGGGTTCTCTACCACTGGTGCCACCTGGGAAGCCCAAAAGAAGGCTAAGGACCTCAACCAGGAACATCAGCATTGGACTCTCTAAGACCAAAAAATGAAATTTTCATTTTGCTAACTCAGATTTTGGAATTATTTTTAACGGTGGATTATTTATACACTCAGCAATACACATCCCTCCCCTACTGAGTTTGTCTCATGGAATCAGGTATTAATATACTAGCTTCTAGTGATGAAAAATGTGCAAACAAAGTGAAATGATTCTGAAGTTGTACCCTCCCAAACCGATTGGGTGAAATTGACCACACTCATTAGGTTCTACAATGAATTAAAACATTAACACTAAGCCGTATGAATAAGTCACACTAAATAATTCTCTGAGTGCAGCAAATAGTTCTGAGCTTTAAGTGTGCCAGAAAGGATCACAGAATTAACACTTTGGAATTAGCTAATCTGAGACTGTTTGGGAAACTGATCAAGCCCCACCTTCTGACAGCTTTACGATCTCTACTAGGTCTTGAAGTGTGACTCTGGAAGCAGAGGGCCTGCCAACACCCAATATTCTTCTGTTTGGAGGCAGTAAATTAGGACTTTAAGGGAAGAGCGGAAGGAACTAGAAAGGCACATTCCTGACAGCTTAAATGTCCTCCACTGCGGAATGGGGGGTTTCTCACAGTGAGCTGTAGGAAGATGCTGAGCACAGACTTGGGATACAGGCAACTGATGCTTGTGGACCATCTCCCTGAATGAGAGGACACGGAAGGCGCATAGGAGATGGAGATGCTCATGAAGAGAGCCAGGAGCCTGGAGGCCGCACAGGGGACACCCCCTCAGCTTCCTGGTGCTGGAGACAGAGAGCAGCGCTGCTGCTGGCCCCGAGACTGCCCACATCTGTGCCCTGGGCCCAGCCCCATGGAACTCTCCCCTCTTCGGGTCTCTTCTGTCCTGGGCAACGTTAATTCATCTTCAGCAGTGGGAGGCCTGACTCTGCTTACCCAACCATTCCTCCAGATCTTTATCTTACACCTAGCTGTTGGCTTTTAAAACAAACAAACAAAAATAACCAAGATTTTTTTTCTTATTTCTCTGGTTGTGCCCAAAGGCAATGGAGCTTCATTTCTGTTTGTTCAACAGAAGGTGGTTCATGAAGTATTCCAGCAAATGCTCAGTCAATATATCAAATCATCAGCCTGCCATGCCATCAAAACAAAGAGCTGAAAAAATGTCATCTTTATTTATATCCATGGCTTCTCTGGTGGCTCAGATAGTAAAGAATCTGCCTGCAATGCAGGAGACCCAGGTTCAATCCCTGGGTCAGGAACATCCCCTGGAGAAGGGAATGGCAACCCACTCAAGTATTCTTGCCTGGAAAATTCCATGGACAGAGGAGCCTGGCAGGCCCAAGAAATGATGCCTTAGAACCATGGTGCTGGAGAAGGCTCTTGAGAACCCCTTGGACTGCAAGGAGATCCAACCAGTCCATCCTAAAGGAGATCAGTCCTGAATATTCATTGGAAGGACTGATGCTGAAGCTGAAGCTCCAATACTTTGGACACCTGATAGGAAGAACTGACTCATTAGAAAAGACCCTGATGCTGGGAAAGATTGAAGGTGGGAGGAAAAGGGGACGACAGAGGATGAGATGGTTGGATGGCATCACCGACTTGATGGACATAAGTTTGAGCAAGCTCCAGGAGTTGGTGATGGACAGAGAGGCCTGGCTTACTGCAGTCCATGGGGTCGCATAGTCAGACACGACTGAGCAGTTGAACAGCAACATTTATATCTGGTAGGGGGAGAAAACAATGAAAGAAAGCGGCAATATCTAGGGAAACATTTACAGGCAACGGCAACGTGTCTTCCTATGGGAATTCTCAGCAAGGAATCCTATAGGAAGATGGGGTCACACTGCACTTGACAGAGAAGTTGCCTGCTGTCAAGTAAAAGGAAACACTCCTTGGAGACAAAACCAAGTTCACAGGTTACCAGGCACCGGGGTTCTCCGGCAAAGGAAGCATGGCCCTGTTTGGTGGCATTCCAAAGGTACATGTCATGGGAGTGTTCAAATCTGAGCCAAACTGGGGAGAAAGAGCAAGGTTTAGAAATGCTACATTAACACAGAATTTAAAATGAGGCAGTCCAGAATGGCTTTTTCCCTTCTGTTTCACAGCAAGTTGAACAAGATAACTGTGTAGCAAGTTTAAAGCATTAAAAAATTGAAATTATATGCAAGTGGTCAGGCTTTAAGACGAGAACATTCAACAAGGCTTTGAGAGACATTTTGTATTTGAAAGTGTCAGCAAGCGACAGGAGATTATCAGTATTTGGCCCCAACTGAGATAATTGTTTAGGGTGGGTAGAATCCTCAATTCTTTTCACCTTTTCTTTGAAGATGGAAAGCTCTGAAAAAGACCAGGAAATCTTCCTCAGACTCAGAGATGGTCAAAGGTCGGCACAAACACACACAAAGTGACACTAGGCATTGTTCTCCACAGCTGGGCCATTTCCAGGGAATCTGAGCTGAAGATGGTAAATGTTGCCGAGATGGATTTTGATGGTTTGGCTGGTTGGGAAGGAGGGTGTTTGGTCTGGTTTATTGCTCATATGATGTATGGAATAGATGGAAACTCACAAGACAATTAGCCAAGATCATGCATCTTTGATGGGAGTTAAGGAATTACCCGTCCTCCGTTCTTCCCCCTCCAACCTGACACATTTTCTCCATGTGGGATCTGGCATCAGGAGAATAAGTGACTTTGTAAGTGCTTCCAGTAAGTTCATTGCAACACTTGGACAGGAGCCTGGTCGTCCTGTCTCTGAGCCTGAGGTTCTCTCCCACTTGAAAACTCACTCCCTCTTTGATGGTCATGGGCTTTATCATAAAAGTCACCAACCAGGGATGAGTCAAGCCACCGTCCTTCACCACAACCACGCCTTCAGCAGCATGGCCCGACTATTGCTATAGTTTGCACAACGCAAATTTACGAGAAAGACGACACCACAGTTCAGACACAGGGACCTAGAGGACCTAGACACAGGGACCCACACAGGGCAGGTGCTGAAGTAGTCTATTAACACATTAATTAATGTGTGGATAAAGTAGAGGGTGTTGTCAGGCCATTAGACACACAAGCAGCAGCCCGCGATGTGTCATGTGCTTCTTAGATCTAACATTCTTCAAATACTTGGCTGACAAAGCTAAACACAGACCCCGGATATGGCTCACTCTAGTGTTCAAATGTTTCAAGTCAAGCATCAAAATTCAATATTGTAAACCAACTATACTTCAGCTTTTTAAAAAGAGTCAAAAT
Organism: Neotragus pygmaeus; assembly: GCA_006410875.1. Taxonomy (NCBI): domain Eukaryota; kingdom Metazoa; phylum Chordata; class Mammalia; order Artiodactyla; family Bovidae; genus Neotragus; species Neotragus pygmaeus. Next base: position 470,751 of record SJYV01014450.1, read on the forward strand.
TCAGAACCGATGGGATGAAATGGGCTGAAATAAAGACTTTGTAATTAAAATACTCATAAAATTATATTGAAACATTAAAATTGTTTTAGAGGTATTGGCCGTGATTACTTCTGCGACTGCCATTAGGGGTAAATTCCTCCCCCCTTTTCTACCTTTCTGCACATCCTGAATCTTTTTAAGATTATAAACGTAATTTAATGGGCTTCCTTCGTGGCTGAGTGGTAAAGAATCTGCCTGCCAATGCAGGGATCATGGGTTTGATTCCTGGTCCAGGAAGATCCCGCATGCCTCATGGCAACAATGCCCGTGCACCACAGCTCCTGAGCCTGGGCTCTCGAGCCCGGGGACCACAGCTACTGAAACCCACACTCCCTAGAGCTTATGCTCCACAACAAGAGAAGCCGCTGCAATGGGAAGTCCACGCAGCTCAGCTAGAGAGTAGCCCCCACTCACCGCAGCTAGAGGAAAAAGCCTGCGCAGCAATGAACACTCAGCATAGTGGCAAATAAATACACAAATTTTTAAACTGTAACTTAAGAACAGCAGACCGACACAACAAACCAGTGACTACAACAAGAAAGAAAGAGACTTGCAGATACAGAGTGGTATCAATGGACAGAGGGAAGGGCAATCAGAGGGCTAAGAGATCAATAAGTGCAAACAAGCAAAAGAAACTACCAGGATATACTGTCCTGTGCAGGGAGTATAATCAACGCTTTCAAGTGGGAGCAAAGTAAATTCAGTAGACAACAGTAAACACAAATATAGAATAATGCAATGTATTAGATGAAGATATTTCTCAGTTACACTATTATCTTCCTCTCAAAATATTTAATCTGTGAAAGTGAAAGTCACTCAGTCGTATCTGACTCTTTGCAACCCCATGGACTATACAGTCCATGGAATTCCCCAGGCCAGAATACTAGAGTGGGTAGCCTTTCCCTTCCCCAGGGGATCTTCCCAACCCAGGGATCAAACCCAAGTCTCCTGCATTACAGCCAATATTTTATAACTCTAAGTGGAGTATAACTTTAAAAATTGTAAATCACTATATTGTACACCTGTAACATATGCCTCAAATTTACTTCAATTAAAAAAAAAAGCAGACTATGTTGACAGTGAACTGACGGGGTGAATGGAGGGAGTGGCGTCACCTGTGGGGCCCTGGGTCCTGCTTATATAGCAGACACAGGAGGGCTGTGGCCCCTTCCCCTCAGGGACCCCCCATTCTAAAGTGGGCATCACACTCAGCAAATCAACATGTCTATACAAAGTGGTGAAGAGGGATAAAGCAGCATTAGGGTCTAGCGAATGACGGTCCAAGTTTTAAAAGGATACTCGCAGAAGACTTCCCCGACAAGGTGATGATCAAGCTGAGTCTAGAGAGACAAGCAAGGGCAGACGCCCATCAGAAGACCGTGACAATGATCCAGATGAGGAATGACGGCAGTCCTGATTGTGGGAGGACGGAGAAGGGTCATAATCAGACAGCCCAGCTGACGGAATTGCAAGTGGAGAGACAGAACGTGAGGTGGAGGAGACGGGAGGTGCCTTGGGGGTGTCAAGACCCTCGCGTTTGCCTCAGCACACCTTGCTTCAGGACCTGCCAGCTGAAAACCAGGTTGTCTGGCCGCTCAGTCGTGTCCGACTCTTTGTGACCCCATGGACTGTAGCCCACCAGGCTCCTCTGTCCGTGAGATTTTCCAGGCAAGAACACTGGAGTCGGTTGCCATTTCCTTCTCAAAAAAAAAAAAAACCAGGTACCTTGTGAGAGATGAACGAAGCTGCACTTTTCCAAGCACCTGTAACTTTTCAACACACCATCCTCTGCCTTTCCCTGTCTAGATTTACAATAGTGCTGTTATCTCCATCTTAGAGCTGCACAAAAAAAGGAATCCTGGACTAAATAAATCAGCCAGAGTCACCCCTCAGGTGACAGACAGAACTGCGACTAAAATGAACATTTCCCAATGTCCCTGGGAGGCTCTTCCAGAGTCCAGTGGCTCTCAGATAACAGGGACCACGTGTCCCAGCGTTTATATTCTCTGCTCAGCAAAGCATCTGCCTTCTCACAGTACTCATGGAATTAATTCCCCACGGGGAGAGGTTACGAGCAGGTCTACCCTAAAGACTAGGGACATGGGCTCTGGAGTCAGACGGATCTGGGTTCTGTCTCTACCTCTGCATCTAGTCTTCCGACTGGGCAGACTTCCAAACCTTCCATCTCCCTCTTATTAAAAAAAAAAAAAAAAAGTGGAGCTAATCACTCTTAGCCCTGAAAGTTGTTGGAAGGATTAAGTGAAATCATACTTACAAGGTGCTTAATGCGAGAGCTGGCATGCAGGAAGCAATGGGAAAGGGTGAACTGTTATTAAAACGGGACCAAGAGACAGTATTTAATCCCCCCCACTCCCTAGCCAGCCATGCAGTTCCTATGAACCTGTTACTTACTGTAAGACCCTGTGGCTTAAAATAAAGCAACTGGGGAGGTCTCTGGAGCTCAGCTACACTCGGCCCCACCCTGCCAGGCCCCGAAGTGCTGGCTGGAGAGCCGCTCTGAGTCATCCCAGCTGCCAGAAGGGCAATTTGAAGTCCCATGGGGCCCTGGGCCTGAGCAGATCCACAGCACCCCACACCCAGCTTTCCTGTCTGCAGTGAGATAAATGACAAAGGGGAATTCTGTGTGTGTTTCTGGGTGTCGGAACGATCAGCTAGGGGACAGGGTCTTATCTGAGCCTTTGTCCAGTTTTGAGTTACCTATTTGATGGCAAAGAGACCCCTGGCTTCTACAAAACCAGTGTGCACAGAGAAGCAGACAAGTGCGGGTCATTAGATTTTGTGTGTGGGGGGGTAGCTGGTTAAACAATGAAAGCCATTTCCATATATGACATAAGAAGTTGAAATCATTGTCAATTCTGTTAATGTGCCTGTTTGTTTGTTCCCTTCACTGAGCCCATTAAAAAAAAAAAAAAAAGAAAAAGCTACTTCCTGATGATTGCCCTGCTGAGTCACCCAACAACTGTGGCCCATTTTCAGGGGGAATCGACAGGCCTCAGAAGCTGGCTCATTTTTCAGGTTGACTTTAGATGCTCCAACCTCATCACCTCCTATCCTCCCACTTCCCGGCGTGGGGTGGTTGCTCGGACTCCCCCTCCCTCACTGCGCCCCCTTGGAAGCTATGAAGTGTCGTCTTTTGTGCTGATTCTTTCTGCTGGCATAATGGCAGAAGGGGTGGAGAAAAGCCCCAGGAGCCAGCCAGGCCGTCACACACTGTGTAGAGGCAGAATCCACCAGAAGCCTGCAGGCGGGTCTTGAGAGGCACTCCAGAAGCATCTCAGGCCACACACTCATGGGGGCCCCAGGCTCTAGTTCATCACACATTTATTCTTGTTTGCTCCTGAAAGGGTTCGCTGCTCGGTCGTGTCCAACTCTTGGCAACCCCATGGACTCTAGTCCACCAGGCTCCTCTGTCCATGGGATTCTCCAGGCAAGAACATTGGGGTGGGTTGTCATTTCCTTCTCCAGATCTTCCTGACCCAGGAATAAACCCGGGTCTCCCTCATTGCAGGCAGATTCTTTACCATCTGAGCCACCAGGGAGGCCCTGTTTGCTCTTAGAGAAGTGAACTGTTTCACGTATTCTTTAAGATTTATTGCAGTGATGGACAGTCTTTAAAAATAGATTTTTGAAAATCACCAGTTCTTGGGTCTTTATGCCCTACTAATCCTTTCCCCTTGAGTGTGGGGTGGACCTGGTGACTTGTTTCTAACAAATGGAATATAGTAAAGATGATGGGATGTCTCAGCCATGATTAGGCTATAGACGGTGACTTCCAACTTGTTCCTCTCTTGCTCTCTCTCCCCCTCTCTCCTATTCGCTTTCTCGCTCTTTCTTGCTCTTCTCCAGCACTTGCTCTGATAACGTAAGCTGGAAAGACTCACATGGCGAGAAGCTGAGGGCAGCTCTAGCCAGCCACCAGATAGAAACTGAGGTTCTCAGCCCAACAATCATCAAAGAATTGAGTCTTTCCAACAACCACATGATAGAGCTTGGAAGTAAACCCTTCTCCACTTGAGTCTTCAGGGGAGACCGTGGCCCTAGGCAACACCTTGATTGCAGCCTTGTGAGAAACTCTGAGACACAAGATTCAGCTAATCCATACCTAGACTCCTAACTACAGAGACCCTGAGATAATAGAGGTGCACTGTTCAACGTTTCCAAATTTGAGGGTCATTTGTTACACAGACATGTATAACTTATACACTCATCTCAGGCAACATCTACTCCAAGACTTCAATACCTTCTGCCACACATACACACTCACACACACAGGCACACACACACTCACCCATGCTCACTCACACACATGCGCACTCACACACACACACTCTCACACTCACATGCACACACACACTCACACATGCACACACATGCNTGTGTCCGACTCTTAGCGACCCCATGGACTGCAGCCCACCAGGCTCCTCCATCCGTGGGATTTTCCAGGCGAAAGTACTGGAGTGGGTTGCCATTGCCTTCTCTGCATCAAAGGCTAGATAGTATTATTCTAGGTGCTAAGGATGTAGAGTGAGCAAAACTAGCCCTCCAAATGGTTTCCCATGCTTTCTCGATACACACGCACACATTTCTTTCATCAGTGTGATCAGTGTGTACATTATCTTTGATTGCTTCCTCCATCTAACATGCATCTTCTCTTTTCAACACTGATCCTGCTCCTACCGCTTTCAGTTTCTTTGTATTCATGTAATGTGGTTAACCTCACTTGTTGCTGTTACTAGATATTTGAGTTATATCCTATTTCAGATTAAGCTGAAGATCCCCTGGAGAAGTGACTACCCACTCCAGTATTCTCGTCTAGAGAATTCCATGGACAGAGGACCCTGGTGGTCCATGGGGTCGCAAAGAGTTGGACACAACTGAGCAACTAACACTTTGACTTTCACATTGCTGAGAGGGTGCTATGAGCNTCCCCTGGAGAAGTGACTACCCACTCCAGTATTCTCGTCTAGAGAATTCCATGGACAGAGGACCCTGGTGGTCCATGGGGTCGCAAAGAGTTGGACACAACTGAGCAACTAACACTTTGACTTTCACATTGCTGAGAGGGTGCTATGAGCCAGGTCCTGTGTTCCGCTCTGAGGGTTCAGAGAGGAATGGTGTATGTAACAGGCAGTCCTCTGAGGAGCGGTACCTGCAGAAGCTGAAGTCTGGTGGGGGAAATCCATAGCCAGCCAAGTTGAGGTCATTGTAGGGCTGGCAAATGGAGGGGTTCCTTAAGGAGCCTGAAAGAGCAAGTCAAGAGCTGGGCTTGGGAAATGGCATTTAAACTGAGGCTGCTCTTACCATTTTTGAGCGTGTATCTCACCATCTTGTCACCTCCTCTTTCTCAGTGCAGAGACACTCCGGCAGGAACTGGAGAGAGAGAAAATGATGAAAAGGCTGCTGATGACCGAACTGTGAGACTCTCGCCTGGCTGCCTGGAGGAGGGCATGGTGCCTTCTGTCCGTTTTCTTTCTTCGGGCTTTGTGTCCTCGCTGTAGCACAGCATACAAACGTGTGCTCTGTCCGCCCAGGTCTCCGTGGCCAGGCAAAGCCGACCTCTGGCTTGACTTTTATTGGAAAAGTTATTTGCTGTCTCCTGAGTATTAGAGGTTTTCCTACTACTCAATGTAGTTGAGACAAAATTTGGTAAGCCTAGGAGAAGAAAGATGGGAAAACTGGGATTCCTTTNTGGCCAGGCAAAGCCGACCTCTGGCTTGACTTTTATTGGAAAAGTTATTTGCTGTCTCCTGAGTATTAGAGGTTTTCCTGCTACTCAATGTAGTTGAGACAAAATTTGGTAAGCCTAGGAGAAGAAAGATGGGAAAACCGGGATTCCTTTTCAGAAGCACCTGTGTGTACATATTAATACCCACAGGGGTTAACATGGCATGGAATCCTTTGCTCTCAGTCTCAACCATGTGATTTTGTATGACTGACACTTGCACCAAGCTTTGACTGTTTGTTAAAGAGTCATTTTTAATGAGAGAATAATTCTTTACTGCTGGTTTTTCATTTACACTGGTAAATACACAGATCTTATAAAGTCTTTAACATTCATTTTTATTCAGACACGAGTAGGTGAACTAAACAAGGAGAGTTGCAATCACCAGGACTTGAAGTTATTTCAGCTTAATCAGAAATATAATTTAACTTGTGAATTTGGGGGTTATGATATTATTGGGGCTGCAAAGAATTTATTATTGAACTCAAAGTAAAAACTTAAATTGTCTGAAGCAGTTGCAATTGTCTCAAAATCCTTACAAAGGGGTTTGATAGCAGGATCCATTTGGGTGTTCCATGAAGGAAAATGATCTCTAAAGCTGATCAACTCATGTCCTGCTGATAGAAACTTGAGCCGAAGAAACGTTGCTCTTTTTTATATAGTTTCAAGAAATGTGTTTTTAAATTTTTCTTATGCACTTGAACAACTTTGCAGGAATAAAAGAACCCCCTAACCACAAACTAGCCCTCCAAATGGTTTCCCACGCTTTCTCGATGCATAAGCACACATTTCTTCCATCAGTATGATCAGTGTGTACATAATCTTTGATTGCTTCCTCCATCTAATACATATCTTCTCTTTGCAACACTGATCCTGCTCTCACCACTTACACTTTCTTTGTATTCATGTAATGTGGTTAACCTCACTTGTTGCCATTACTAGATATTTGAGTTATATCCTATTTTTCATTCTCATAAATAGTGCTGCTATGAATGTCTTTGTAAAAAATTAAAATGTTTCTTCCTTTGGATTCTTCCCTTGGGAGTATCTCCAAAGAGAGATGACAAGGTCAAAGAGCATGAAGTATTTTATAGCTCTTGTTTCATATTGTCAGATTGCTTTCTAGAAAGATCTTGTCTCCTGGTTGAAAGGACCTTAAAGGTCATCAAGTTCAACCTCCCATCCTCTCTGAATGCTTGAATCCCCTCTACAATTTTTGATGCCACCAGCAATGTATAAGCATTTCTATTTACCAATAGTTCTGCCGGTATTGGGTTTTGCCATTTTTATTTAATTTTGCTAGTTTAATAAGTACGTATAATTGTTCTTAAAAGGTTGTTTTATTTCATTCATTGCTAGCAAAGCTGAGCACTTTTCCATGTGATGACTTAGTAGCTGTATTTCCTTGTGTGTAAAATATCCATCCATTTCTTATGACCACTTAAGTGGGATTGATCTCATATATTTGTATCAGAATTGTATTTTTATGTTGTATTGTATACTTTGCTCTCCTCTCCCTCTCCTTAAATCTGAATGGTGCCAATAATTTGATACTAATGATATATAAAAAAAAGCAATGCCTCATTGACTAGCATTGTTGTGAAATGAGGTAATGTACGCAAATATTCAGATAACAGAGGATTAACCCTTTTAAGTGATGAATCTTTAAAATTTTAATATTTTTTGAGGGAAATCTTTCTAAAATATAGACGCACTTCCCTGCCTTAGTAAACAGAGTTCACTGGAGAGTGTTTAACCTTTTCTTGATGAGTCATCATTACAAACATCAGCCCTGTTTGTACCTCGGTGTGGTGTCGTGATGTCATCAAGAGCCTGTCCAAAGGTGCAGGGCTTGGCTTGCCTTTCACAGACTAACACTCTTCTCACTGATGGTTTGCACCGCTGTCTGCTCTATTGGTGAAGCTGTCGGGGGCCACTGTGGTATCTGGGAACTTTTACCCCCTTCCACACTACCCGATGCCTGGCTGTATTTAAACAGCTTTCGCCGTTCTTTATGTTGTGCACACGATACAAATGTGTTCCTGTACAATATGGGGGGAAGTGTTTGTGTCTTGGGTTGCCACGTCCTGTAGATCCCTTCTCTTCTAACCTGCTTTCTGCGTCTTCTGCTTGTCACCTCCTGCTCTCTGATGGAAACCTCCAGGGCAAAACTGAAGTTTTCTTGAGGAAGCCAGGAAATGCAGTGTTACATACGTGTCAGGTTGGCTTTGCGTCTGAGGAGGGGGTGGTGCATGCGATTTTTGGCCATTGTTCTCAGGAGGCTCTGAGCCTGCTGCTGCTTCCTCCACGCCCCCCTGCGTCACAGATGTTCCGAAGGTCGATGTCACTGAAGTCTGATCACGAACAAGTTGGCTGTTACTGTATATGAAAACCCAGTACCTCTGGCAGCTCAACTCTAACCAGTAAAATCAAGAGGATTCCATCCTTTCAGCAGTTGTCCTGTTATTTGCCTATGTACATGTATGTTGGGTGCTTGGAGTTGGGACCTGAGAAGATGACATTGTGTTGGGTGCATACATAGCGATAAAAATGAATTGGTATAGTCACTTCACCTTTTTAAAAAATATATACTTAAACCCAAAATAACAGTACCATACAATCACACAACACATCATATGTCCAGGAAGAAAAAGCAGCTTGCTGACATAATCATTCCAGAGTAAAGGTTCCAAAGTGTGGGCCACAGACTCCTGGTGGACCTGGGGAAAGTGAAATTGTCAGTCAATAAGTCATGTCTGACTCTTTGTGACCCAATGCACTGTACACCCCCAAGGCTCCTCTGTCCATGGAAATCTCCAGGCAAGAATACTGGAGTGGGTAGCCATTCCCTTCTCCAGGGGATCTTCCCGACCCAGGGATCAAACTTGGGTCTCCTGCAGTGCAGGCAGATTCTTTACAGTCTGACCCACCAGGGAAGCCTGGTGGACACGGGAGTGGGGAGTNCCAGGCAAGAATACTGGAGTGGGTAGCCATTCCCTTCTCCAGGGGATCTTCCCGACCCAGGGATCAAACTTGGGTCTCCTGCAGTGCAGGCAGATTCTTTACAGTCTGACCCACCAGGGAAGCCTGGTGGACACGGGAGTGGGGAGTTAATGCAAGTGATCTGGGAATCCTGCAACCCTGAGTTTGTGGATTGTAGACTGCATAGGAGATCCTTATGTTTGAAGAATTTAAAAACTAGGTCCTAGAGAATTTGGAAGATCCCACCTGAATTCACCCCAAAATTTATGCCCCCAGAATAGCACAAGAATATTCACCATCTCAAAGATGACAGCTTTTTAAAAACTTGAAATTCACCATGTTAACCATTTTACGGTATAATCTATATATTTTTTTTAGCATCTTCATAATATCATATCAGTTCAGTTCAGTTGCTCAGTCGTGTCTGACTCTGTGACCCCATGAACCGCAGCACACCAGGCCTCCCTGTCCATCACCAACTCTTGGAGTTTATTCAAACTCATGTCCATTGAGTCGGTGATGCCATCCAACCATCTCATCCTTTATTATCTCCTTCTCCTCCTGCCCTCACTCTTTCCTATCATCGGGGTCTTTTCAAATGAGTCAGCTCTTCATAACAGGTGGCCAAAGTATTGGAGTTACAGCTTCAATGTCAGTCCTTCCAATGAACACCCAGGACTGATCTCCTTTAGGATGGACTGGTTGGATCTCCTTGCAGTCTGAGGGATTCTCAAGAGTCTTCTCCAACACCACAGTTCAAAAGCATCAATTCTTCTGTGCTCAGCTTTCTTTATGGTCCACTCTCACATCCGTACATGACCACTGGAAAAACCATAGCCTTGCCTAGACAGACCTTTGTTGACAAAGTAATGTCGCTGCTTTTTAATATGCTGTCTGCTTGGTCATAACTTTCCTTCCAAGGAGTAAGCACCTTTTAATTTCATGGCTGCAGTCACCATCTGCAGTGATTTTGAAGCCTCAGAAAATAAAGTCTGACACTGTTTCCACTGTTTCCCCATCTATTTGCCATGAAGTGATGGGACCAGATGCCGTGATCTTACTTTTCTGAGTGTTGAGTTTTAAGCTAGGTATTTCACTCTCCTCTTTCACTTTCATGAAGAGGCTCTTTAGTTCTTCACTTTCTGCCATAAGGGCCATATCATCTGCTTATCTGAGGTTATTGATATTTCTCCCGGCAATCTTAATTCCAGCTTGTGCTTCTTCCAGCCCAGCATTTCTCATGATGTACTCTGCATATAATTTAAATAAGCAGGGTGACAATATACAGCCTTGACGCACTCCTTTTCCTATTTAGAACCAGTTCTAACTGTTAGAACTATCCAGTTCTAACTGTTGCTTCCTGACCCGCATACAGGTTTCTCAAGAGGCAGATCAGGTCTGGTATTCCCATCTCTTTCAGAATTTTCCACAGTTTGTTGTGATCCACACAGTCAAAGGCTTTGGCACAGTCAATACAGCAGAAATAGATGTTTTTCTGGAACTCTCTTCCTTTTTTCATGATCCAGCAGATGTTGGCAATTTGATCTCTGGTTCCTCTGCCTTTTCTAAAACCAGCTTNTCGATGAACGTGAGTCTGAGTGAACTCCGGGAGATGGTGATGAACAGGGAGGCCTGGTGTGCTGCGATTTGTGGGGTCGCAAAGAGTCGGACATGACTGAGTGACTGAATTGAACTGAACTGAATGCCTCGTTGGGTAGTATTTAGTGAAAGGAATGTTAACTTTTTTCTGCTGGAGAGAAATTTGCATGATTTTGTAAGTTTCCGAACAGAAGGTTCTCAGCTGTGAACTGAGGTCTGTGGACAATGGCATGCAGGGAGGGATGAGGAAGGTAGAGGCCCACAGAAGGGAATAGTCTCTGACTCCAGTTTGGAGCTCCCAGCTCCTCTTCTGTCAAAAGGAGCCTTAGATGCAATCCTAGATGGGCTTCTGCCTTTCATCCCCTTTGCATAGGGCCAGATTCTGGCTTCCAGAAGAGTCTGGGAATTGAGTAAGCTCCTTCACGAGGAATAGCTTGGCTGGGCACTGTCTGATGTAGAAGGACAGATACATGACTCCTAAGACGCATCCCAGGGTGAGAGTGCCCATCCTCTCCTGACCTCCAGAGCAAAACTCCCAAAGGCCTGTCAGGGCCTGTCATCATGACTCAGCAGCACGGGACTTCCCTCTGGGGTTTCTGTTTAAAGAGTTTAAAGTGTATGAAAGTGCTGTGAAATGGAAAAAGAGCAACACAAATACTGAAGAAAGTTGAGGCCTGAAACTATAGAATTCCTAGAAGAAGACATAAGGGAAAGTCTTCAGAACATTGGTTTTGGCAGTGGTTTCATGGATATGACACTGAAAACACAGGCAATGAAATAAAAATATACATCAAACTAAAAGGCTTCTGCAGAGCAAAGGAAACAACAGTCAATAGGCATTCCAGAATGGGAGAAAGTATTGTATATCTAAGGGGTTAACATCAAAAATATGTAATGAACTCCTACTACTCGATAGCAAAAACCCAAATAACCAAAAAAAGGGCAAAGGACTTGAACAGAGGTTTCTGAAAAGAAGACATACAAACAGCCAACAGCAATATGAAAAGGTGCTCAATATCACCAATGATCAGGGACACACACACCAAAACCACAATGAGATGTTACCTCATACCTGTTAGGATGGCCATTATCAAACAAAGTATGGGAAGAATATAGAGAATTGGAACTATGTGCACAGTTCCGGGGAATGTAAAATAGTACAACAGTTAGGGAAAACAGCATAGGAAAGTGAAAGTGAAGTCGCTCAGTCGTGTCCAACTCTTCGNGTTAGGATGGCCATTATCAAACAAAGTATGGGAAGAATATAGAGAATTGGAACTATGTGCACAGTTCCGGGGAATGTAAAATAGTACAACAGTTAGGGAAAACAGCATAGGAAAGTGAAAGTGAAGTCGCTCAGTCGTGTCCAACTCTTCGCGACCCTGTGGACTATAGCCTACCAGGCTCCTCCATCCATGGGATTCTCCAGGCAAGAATACTGGAGTGGGCTGCCATTTCCTTCTCCAGAGGGATCTTCCCAACCCAGGGATCAAACCCGGGTCTCCCGCATTGCAGGCAGACACTTTAACCTCTGAGCCACTAGGGAAGCCAGGAAAAACAGCATGGAGGTTCCTAAAAAGATTAAAAATAAAACTATCTATCCAGCAATCCCACTTCTAGGTATTTATCTGAAAGAATTGAAACCAGGATCTTAAAAAGATGTCTTCACACATGTTCATTTCAGCATTATGCACAGTAGCTAAAGGTAGAAACAACTAAATGTCCATTGACAGATGAATGCATAAAGAAAATATGGTACACACAATGGAATATTAGTATATAAACAATGGAATATTATTCAGTCATAAGAAGATGGATAAACCTTGAGGACATTATGCTATGTGAAATAAACCACACAGAATGACAAATACTGCATATGTGAGATATTTAGAGTGGTCAACCTCATAGAAACAGAGACCAGAAGAGGCAGTGAGGAGGTAAGGGGGCAAAGCCTGGAGGCCAGGTAAGCTCTTTTAATAACACAGGTGAGAAAATATGAGAGCTGGTGGTGGGTGAGGTTAGAAAGCACTGGATATTGAAGGCAAAGCCCACAACCCTTTGTGATGGGTTGATGGTAGGAGGACACCCACAGAAAGAGGAGAATCAAAGGTGACTCCCTGATTTTGAGCCTGGAGAGCTGAAAGGATGAAATGAAAGGATGGACAGGCTCAGTTCTTATAAATCAAATCATCGGTCAACTCCTTTAGTCAGCTGCCACATAAAGTGAATTTTAGCTACACAAATAATAAACATTCTCCCTGTAAAATGAAGACACCTGAGCCCACCCTGGTCTTCTTTCCACCTTTATAGATTTAGCTACTGTTATTAGTTTGATATGTCTGCTCCCAGATCCTTTGCTAAATGTTTACATACCTACAGATAGTCCCTCAGAAAATATATTTTTGTGAGCTCTGGGAGAAAAGAACCTTTACATAAATATATCACTCTGCACCATGCTGTTTTTATTCAATCATATAAATTGGAGATGAGTTCATGTTTGTATTTGGGGATCTACCTCATTTGTTTTCATGGCTGCATAATATATGTTCAGTTTAGTTCAGTTCAGTCACTCAGTTGTGTCCAACTCTCTGTGACCCCATGGACTGCAGCATGCCAGGCTTTCTTGTCCATCACCAACTCCCTGAGCTTGCTCAAACTCATGTCCACTGAGTTGGTTAGAGAACTATAAAAGAATGGTGAATTCATCTGAAAGTGGAGAAAACTTTCACAAGGTGTATTAATCAGGGTTCTCCAGAGAATCAGAATGCATTTATACACAGAGAGAGAAAAAGAGGGAGAGAGAGGAAGATTGAGAGAAGTATGGGGAACAAGCAGGGAAGCTGCCTCATTTATTGCAGAAGGCAGAAACAGGATTGTAGAGAGCAAGGAGTTGTTTTTTAGAAAATGGGACAGCAGAAATGGGATTCCCCCATGCTATCCTCCACTCGATGTTTGCAAAAGCATATTGCTTACTAACCTAGGAGGAGACTTGAATGGTTTCAGCAGTGAAAGTGAATGATTTTACAGATTCATAAACTCATGGATTCCTGCCGCTGGCAGTTTAATGCCATTATTGGTGGTTTACTGCCCTGTGTTAATGGAGACTTTGGTTCCACGTGGGGTGGAAGGCACAGTCCTGGAGAGGCAGGCAAGTTCTCACTCTAATTTGGGATACTCCTTAAGGAATGATCACAGTGTCTGGAAGAAGGTGGGTTACTTTCAGTGTTTGGGATAATTTTAGAGATAATCTTTAAACAGATAGACCAAGGTCCCCGGCAAGTGCCTTATGCCAGAATGAGGCCCATAAACCATAAGTGCTGGAAGGTCCTCATGGTTCTTCTGACTCAAGTTATTCATATTGCAGATGAGGAAGCAGGACAACTTGATTAGTAGAGTTCAAGTGTAAGGTCCTGTATTTTGTTCTGAAAACTGAGTTGTATAAGCAGAAGATTGGGAATTTTTATGGTCAAGAATTTGCCTGCAATGCAGGATACCTGGGTTCAATCCCTGGATTGGGAAGATCCCCTGGAGAAGGGAATGGCTACCCACTCCAACATTCTTGCCTGGAGAATCCCATGGACAGAGGAGCCTAGAGGGCTACAGTCCATGGGGTTGCAAAGAGTCGGACATGACTGAACTGACTAACACTTTCACTTTCAATTTATATTTAAAAGTCTTTGGGGGATAGTTGATAAAAGCTTTGTGTGAGTTGGTACTAAGATATGGTTATGAAAAATGAATGTGCTATATTTAAAGATATTCATCATATTTATAAAATAGAATTAATATGTGTTCATGGTAAAGAATTTGAAAAACATTAAAAAGTATAAAAAGTCAGAAATCACCCATAAAATTCATCATCTCTACTATATAAAGCCAATAACTGTAGCTATTTTCTGCATATGTATATATCAAAAATATTATATAAGCAATCATATTGCATCTACAATTCTGTATTGCACTGCTTAGTTTTTGAGATAATTGTATTTCTTACACATGCAGTTGTAAGAAATAATAGAGATCCCATGTACCCTCCAGCAAATTTTCCTCAGTGGTAAGAACTATAATATCATATCACAATCAGCATATTAACCTTTATAATCCACTGATATTGTTAATACTACCCCTTTTACTTGTACATATGTGTGTGGTTTTGTCTCTACAGTTTTATCACATGTGTAGATCCATGTATCCACAACCAAGTCGAAGACCCAGAATGGTTCCATTACCACAAGGAGCCCTCATCTGGCCCTTTAATAATCTCACCCCCTTCCTCTCATACTCCTTCACTCATTCCTGGCCCCTGGCAACCACTAATCTGTTCTCCATGTCTAAATTTTGTATTTTCAAAAATATTAAATAAATGGAATCGTACCTGCCTTTTGGTGTATATGTATGCATATATAACGTTTTAGAATTTTTTTCTTCCACTCAGCATAATTTTCTGGAGATCTATCTACTTGTTGTGTATCACTAATTCACTTATATTTATTGTTGAGTACTATTCCATAATATGGATGCACCAGTTCGATTAACCAGAGGAAGTCAGGTAGGTTGGTCATGTTGCCTGTTGACCTTGTTTGTTTTAGCCTCTACCAAAAAGAGGTGAAGAACATCTGGGTTGTTTTCAGTTTGGGGCAATTAAGTAAAGCTGCTATGAGCATTTATCTACAAGCTTTTATGTGAAGATATGTTTTCATTTCTCTGGGACAAATGCCCAACAGCATGGTGACTGGGTTGTATAGTAATTGTGTGTTTAATTTATAAGAAATTGTCTGAAAATTTTTTGAAGTGTGAATCACACTTTTAAAAAGCTTTTACTTGAAGGATACTTGCTTTACAATATTGTTTTTTTTTTTTTTTAATTAATTTTTTAGCTGCACCACCAGCATGCCAGATCTTAGTTCCCCAACCAGGGATCAAACCTGTGCCCACCACAGTGGAAGCATGGAGTCCTAACCACTGGGAAGTCCCCAAATCACACATTTTTGACATGTAGTATGAACATTTCTCTAAGTAATGAAATATGCTTTGAAAAAAAAAAAGATTTAAAATAATGACCTGATATTGCATGGGATGGATTAGCATAACTTATTTCAGTTTTTCCCTGATATTGGACATTTTGGTTGTTTCAGATTTCTTTTTCCTTGTAGAAGTCATGAAGAGAGGCCTGCCTGTGCAGTTGGTGTGAAGAACAGGTCAGCTGGGAACTGTTCTTGTCATGCCCAGGGATAAGCAGATTCTGAAAGGCTGTTTTGTGCTAACTTCACTGCACAGGGATCTGAGGGAGATATCACAATGCCACACTTGTTGTCACTCAATAAACTATTGCGCACACACAGACTGTGCATGGTACCACTGGTGTCAACGACAGCCCCTTTGGCCTATGTTGGAAGACTAACATAATTGGAAACTCCTTTTCAGTTTACGAGCAGAAAGACACCAGAATGCTACAACTCTTCCTGTGGTCAAATGCCGGGGTAATCAGATGAACCCCTGGTGAGCTTGGAACTAGGAAAAGGGTAGGTTACCTCTGATGGCCCAGTTTTCATGGCCTAGTCATAGTCTTGTCATAGGACAGAACTCAAGATGTCTGCTGGAAGAGCTGCACTTGAAGGCTTCAGTGGGTGCTGCCCTTGATCACTCACTTGACCTCTGTGTTGTGGCTGTTTAGTCACTAAGTCATGTCTGACTCTTTGTGACCCTCTGGACTGTAGCCCGCCAGGCTTCTTTATCCATGGGATTTCCCAGGCAAGAATACTGAAGCAGGTTGCCATTGCCTTCTCCAGGGGATCTTCCCGACCCAGGGATTGAACCCGTGTCTCCTGCACTGCAGGCAGATTCTTTTACCACTGAGCCAGCACGAAAGTCCCTGATTTCTGTAAGTCTGAGTGCAAAACCTTTCCTGATGGATGCACAGACTATTTATTTTGTGAATTGATATGCTCAGTCAAGTACTGTGAGCTTGTAGCTTCTCTCTCTCTCTTCACTAACTTTGTTTCTTTGGTTTCTGATCCATCTTGGGCTGGTTCTGCTGTTCAGCACCCAGTGGAAATGCAGTTTCCTGATCCCTACGTTCTTGGAATACACCTTACTGCAGCCTCTAAGTACTTACAACTTCCACCATTGTAAATAACTTCCATAATTACAAATAATTTGCACTCTAAAAACAACCCATTCTACATGAATCTTGTTTTTGTAAAAATTATTCTTGAGGGAAATTTTAGAAGCAATATCCACTGAGTTCAAGAGTATGAACATTTTGGGGGGAAGTAATCACTTATAATGTCATCCCTAGAAAATTAGCTCAATCTGGAGCTTGGTGAGAATGTGTACACTTCATTTTATGTTGATCAACACCAGGAAATAGATTTTTCAATGGAAATTTGGTAAGGGAAAATAACATCTATTTTAATTTATGTCACTGGTTTTCAGTGGGGTTGAACATTAATATGTAAATAGGTCATGCCAGGCCACTTCCAGTTTTCAGAAGAGCCCAGGATGTTTTATGACCCTGACCACAGTAAGAAAATATTTCCCTACTGAAGACAATGGCAATGGAAGCTCTATACTAAGTATGTAACTTGGAGTCCCCAGCAGTACAGTCACGTGGACTTCATTCATTCATTAATTCAACAAAGAGCTCTTGAGCACCTCCTTTCAAAGGACTCTGCTAGGTACTGGAGGATCAACACACACACTCTCTGCTCCTAGGAGTGTATAATCAAGGTAATGAGACAGATAGTTACAAAGCAGTGTGATAAACACAAACAGGGTGCTAGGCCAAGGGAACAGAGAGAGGGAAACACAAGTGGAACCGGAGTGATGAGGGCCAGGGATGACTAGGCTGAGTCTTAAAGGAAAGGAGTTCAAGGGAACAACTGCAGGCAGAACAGGCAAAGGATGGGGGTGACAAGAAATATCAGAAGTTGTAGATTAAACAAAGGGCAGCCCAGAGCATCAGGATCAGAAGTAAGGGCAGAAGGGACTTCCCTGGCAGTCCAGTGGTTAAGATTCTGTGCTTCCAATGCAATGGGGCACCGGTTTGATCCCTGTTTGGGGGCCTAAGATATCACATGCCTCCCAGCATGTCAAAAAAAAAAGTCTGAGTAGGAGGTGAAATTCTAAGATAATCCCAGAAATTTAGAGAGCTCCAGAGCTCTTATACCTTTGACCTGTTATCTGTGGTACCCAGGGTTAAACTGACTGATCCCTGTCCCAGGTAGAGTGCTCCAGCCATGAAAGAGACCCTGCGTGGTTAGTCTGAGCCCTAATATGCTTAAGGAGGGGGACATAATTGTCCTCATTTAGCCACATGGCCTATCTCACAAACTGACTAATTCAGTGATGCTGCTGTGAGCACCAGAGGACTTGGAATCGGAAACGTCAATCTGAGAACTTGAATAAATCATTTAGGCTCCCTAAACCTCAGTTTTTTACTTCTAAGATGAGGAGAAAAAGACTTCACAGGGCTGAATGAGGTTCAGATGAAATCAGTCCGTCAGTTTGGTTGCTCAGTCATGCCCGACTCTTTGCAACCCCATGGACTGCAGCATGCCAGACTTCCCTGTCTATCACCAACTCCTGAAGCTTGCTCAGACTCATGCTGATTGAGTTGGTGATGCCATCCAACCCATCTCATCCTCTGTTGTCCCCTTCTCCTCCTGCCTTCAATCTTTCTCAACATCAAGCTCTTTTCCAATGAGTCAGTTCTTGCTTGAATGGTGTCTGGGAATCTGCATTTGGACCAATTTCTGAGGGATTCATGGGAACACATATGTCTGAGACTCACTTATTTCATGGACATGGAGCCTAGAAAGGGTCAGCTGCCAATCAACAGAGCTTTCAAGCATAAGTGACTATTTTAAGCTTAATAGTAATAGTAATAACTATAAGTCAGACATGATCTTAGGCAGTGGGGCTATGCATGCATGCTTAGCCACTCAGTCATATCTGACTCTTTGCGACCCCACAAACTATAGCCAGCCAGGTTCCTCTGTCCATGGGATTTTTTCCAGGCAAGAATACTGGAGTTGATAGCCATTTTCTCTTCCAGGGATCTTCCTAACCCAGGTATTGAACTTGATTCTCTTGCATTATGTTCTTTACCACTGAGCCACTAGGAAAGCCCCAGTGGGGCTATAGTAGAAAACAAGACAAAATTCTCTGTTTTCTTGCTGCTTATATCTTCAAGGGGGGCAGGGGACTGATAATAAATATCTAGTATGTCAGGTGGTGATATGTGCTATGGAGAAAGATATAGCCGGGCAAAGGGGCTAGTTCTGGAGGTGACAGCACTGATATTTTGAACAGGATGGTCAGACTTTTCTGACAAGGTGACATTAGTGCATAGCCTCCTTCCTGTCTTTGCTCAAATGAGCCATCCCTATGGGTATCTGGAAGAAGGCATTCCTGGTAGAGGAAAGAGCTTCTACTAAGGCCCAGAGGAGCTGTCTTTTGTTGATCAGAAAACCAATCTTAGTTGGGTTTATAGACTCTGGTCTGAAACTGCCACAGCAGTTGGAGGTGGGGGAGGTGAGGGCTGTGGCTTCTGGTGCCTTTAGAAGGGGAATCTAACTGGAAACTTTCCTGTAGCAGGAGGTATCGGCATTGGCTACTTGTCAGGATTCCTCACGTTCCCTTTTGAAAATGAGATCCCAGTCACAGTATTAACAGGATTTGTCCCAGTTCTCCTAGTAATCACAGAGGTGACTCTTCTTGCCTGCCCTGTGTGGCAGCCTGTTTGCTTGGGGGACACTTTCACCTGTGGAGACAGGTAAAGTGGGCAGAGAGGAACAAGTCTCCACCTTGTCTTGCCATGGGTTTTACGCTTTGTTATCTTTTCAAGTTTCTCTAGGGCAGATCAGAATGCCTTTGGGGCTCAATTTCCATGTAATAAGATTGGAGGATCTAGGCAGAGTGGCAGTAATGATTCTGAGTGGCTCAGATGGTAAAATGTCTGTCTGCAATGTGGGAGACCTGGGTTCGATTCGGGGTTAGGAAGGTCCCCTGGAGAAGGAAATGGCAATCCACTCCAGCACTCTTGCCTGAAAAATCCCATGGACGGAGGAGCCTGATAGGCTATAGTCCGTGGGGTCACAAAGAGTTGGACACAACTGAGCGACTTCACTTTCACTTCGATAAATACAGTAAGTCCCCGGGAATATGAATGAGTTATGTTCTAAGAGCATGTTCGTAAGTCTAATTTGCTTGTAAATCCAACAGAATTACCCTAGGTACCCACTAACACAATTGGCTATGTAGTACTGCATTTATAATACTGTAATAGGTTTATAATATTTTTCACACAAATAATACATAAAAAATGAACACAAAAAATAAAGAAACCATTTTAATCAAACAGTACAGTACCTTGAAAAGTACAGTAGTACAGTACAACAGCTGGCATACAGGAGCTGCCCTTAAGTGAAAAGGTGAAAAAATGAAGATACTGTACTGTTATACTCTATACCATGTTGTAAAGCACACAAAACCACAACTATTTGTAGAGGATGCACACATGTGACAATGTATGCCAGACACATGAACTAACACATGATTGGACATGTGAATACGTGTTTGTATCTTTGAAAGCTTGTAACCCGAAGATTCGTACGCAGGGGACTTACTGTACAGAAAGCCATAGCAAGAACACTGGAGTGGGTTGCCATTTCCTTCTCCAATGCATGAAAGTGAAAAGTGAAAGTGAAGTCGCCCAGGTGTTCCACTCTTTGCGACCCCATGGACTGCAGTCTATCAGGCTCCTCCGTCCGACCCCATGGACTGCAGTCTATCAGGCTCCTCCGTCCATGGGATTTTCCAGGCAAGAGTACTGGAGTGGGTTGCCATTGCCTTCTCCATACAAACCTTGCAATTTACTGATGGGCTGTTTACTGTGCTAAGCATTTTACATACGTTATCTTATTACATTTTCATTATTACTCTGGAAGGTAGGTGGAAAGTGAGGCTCAAAGATATTGAATATTTCCCTGCTTATGCACTTTATAAAAATGTCAGACAAAAAAGCAGTAAAAATTAGGAAGTAAAAGTCCCTCAGAGTCTCACCTGGGGGAGGAAACAGCTACAAGCGATTAGTGTGTGATGTTCTTGAATTTGTAAAACGTACAGAAAAGCTCGCATCTCTCCCCCACTCCTTTCCTCAAGAAACTGGGATCATATTATACATTCTGTTCTGAAACTTGTCTTTTTTTTTTCTTTTCTTTTCTGGTAACAATGTGCTTTGATTGTCTTGCGGTGTTGATAAATCTTATTAATGAAAGTAGGTTTGGGGGAGAGGTTAGAGCTCCCTGATAACACACCTGGTTGTGTGATTTCACACAAGTTACTTTGCCTCTAGGACTACAGTTTCCCCCATTTGTAAACTGAGGGCAGGCAGAACACAGAAGATTCGGCGCTGTAATGCCAACGTTCAGGGCATCTCAGCCCCCCGCCTCGTGACTATCTGGGATAATCTCCAAGGTCCAGCCCTACTTGACTTGGACGGCAGCCGCCCCTTTCAATAACTCAGATGACACAGCCGCCGCTTGCCAGTAAAACCCAGCTAGCAGCGCTGCTTTCATTCGCTCTTTGAGCTGGGAGATAGTGACGGGAGCAGATGGGCGGGTTCGAGGGCGGGGCCGGGGCGGGGCCATAGGCGCGCGGCGCGCAATGCGTGCGTGCTGGTAGGCCGGCCTCGGCGTGACGGGCCGGTGCTCGCGCCCAGCCCCGCCCCGCTCGGCCTTAGCCCCGC
>SJYV01014450.1:494383-595301 GCA_006410875.1 Neotragus pygmaeus
AAAAAAAAAAAAAAACAAACCAAGTATGATTTCCTCAAGATGCAACATCTAGGGTCTTACACCAAAATACAAAACTTTAAGAAAACATTTCAAACAAGCCAGTTGCTGCCAGTGTACAACTGTATATGATTAACTAAAGTGCCTAAACCGATTTAAATTTTATCTCTTTTACTTTTGAGAAATTGCAACACTTTATTTATAACAGCCTCTTCTTCAAAAAGATGTTATGGCAAACTTACTTTTAAAAAATGCAATTTTTGTAAAGAACTTGTCACATGCTTCCCAGAAAAGAAGAGAAAATCAGTTTCTTAATATACTTTAACCCACTTTCCCCTACCTATCAGAACAAACACATCACGGAAAACGTCTAAGTGGGAACCTTGTAATTTGGCTCATTGTACCCTACGCCTCTCCACTATGCTGGATCTTATTTTTAGTTTCCAGCTTAGCTGTTAATTAGTAGTGGCTGTCACTTCTCTGTTTCATTCCCATAAACACAGAAAAATGGGTGGAGGACCATAGAGAGCTTTGGTCCGAATAAAGTCTATTAGATATCAACAACTATTTCCTCAGGACGATGCAGACTCAGGAAAACGGAGTTTTTCTTTTCCCACATCCCATTCCCGAGCCTGGACTTCGTTCCTCTTCCTTTCAGTCTCAATTCGGGCTCCTTAACGTTAGCAAAGCAAGTTCTTTGAACGAAATCCAGCGCTCCTTTGTCTCCAAACGTGGCTAAGAAGGCCTCAGCTGGCTGAGAGAAGGTAGCAGCAGCGATCCACCCTAACCAGTACACCCACCCATCACAACCCGCCTCTGGTGCCTAAGCCCTGGCGCGTGCTCGGGTGTCTTCGGTACCGCGAGGCGCGCGCTCGCCCGGTCACCATCCCTGGGAAGGGGCGGGACCCCAGAGCGCGTGCCGGGACTGCGGCAGGCGGAAGCTGCTGGCGGAGAAGACGGGCGGTTCCCGCCGACGACGGTGGGGGAAGGGCGGCTGCCACACCCGGAAGTTGGTCTGGAAGTGGGGTTGGGGGGGTAACGTGTGGGGGCGAGGCTTCCGGTAGCGCAAAGGGTATCGGGAGAGGCTTCCTGTAAACCGCCTCTGGCTTCTGGAGGGACCACCGTTGCGGGGGCCTCGGCTTCCACGATCTGCGTTCGTGCTAAACGGTCACAGCAGACGCCGCTGCCAGTACCCTTGTGCCTGGTTCTGTCCGTATTCGTTCCCAGGAGACCGCCCTGGTTCCGGCAGCGGCTGCGGCCGACATGTTGTGAGGCGGCGGCGCGGGTGTCTGAAGGATGGTTTGGCCGAGGCGGCGGCATCGGCTGCTGGCGGCGGCGGCAGCGGGGGCTCCGGTTCTGTAGAGCTTTGCCCGCTGAGTGTCCGCCCTGTTCCGCGGCCAGACCAGTGCCCCCGGACCTTGCCTCTGTTGCGCGCCGTTGGGGAACGGTTACACGACAGCGCACGCCCCTCTGAGGAGACACGAAGAGGGTTTTCTAGTGCTCAGATTCCGGACCACCTTGCCTTCCCCTCTCCGACCTGGGCAGTGTTGTCCCCAGAATCCTCAACCCCCCTGCCCCCCAACTTTGCTCACAATCTCGCCTTAAATCTCACACACACGGGTGTTACCCTCTCTCTCCAGCCACCCCTGGCCCCTTTATTTTCTGCACGCTCATCTCAGAGGGACTCCTGGATCGCTCTCCGAGGGCAGCCTTTTGAAAAATCGTCGTGGATCAGAGTTGAGGAGTTTTTAAAAGTCGGGGCGCGAGAGAGAAAGTGCGATGGCTTCCTCATCTGGCAACGATGATGATCTCACTATACCCAGAGCTGCTATCAATAAGATGATCAAAGAGACTCTCCCCAATGTCCGGGTGGCCAACGATGCCCGGGAGCTGGTGGTGAACTGCTGCACTGAATTCATTCACCTTATATCTTCTGAAGCCAATGAGATTTGCAACAAATCGGAAAAGAAAACCATCTCGCCAGAGCACGTCATACAAGGTAAGTGGTATTTGTGGGATTTTGTTTCAGAGAGGGGCCGGGGACAGCCTGCTGGTCGCGTGACGCGTTCATGTCAAAGCCTTCAGTTCTGTCTCCTGGTTAGTATTGGTAACTGAAAAGCCATTGCGGGCAAGGATGCAGCCGGTGCCTTCAGACCTCTGTGTAGTACTCTTGTGGTCCTTTTCAAATACCAAATGCAGGTGAGAGTTGCAGGCGATTAAGTCGGCTAACATCCCCCCAAAGAAAGTAGTAGTAGCGGTCTCAGCTTACGCCGGGTAAACCTAAGCAACAAGAACTTTGCCTGCCTAAATTGAAACCTGGATCATGACAACTGAGAGAGGAAACCAGAAATTCTTGGAGAATTAGAATTCAGACAGGAAGTTCAGGCTTGAGTGGAGAGGGCACCCCTTTCCCACCCGACCTTTTTCACCAGTGTAGAAGAAAAGATCAATTTTCAGAACATGAGTAAAAATATTCTTAACGTGAATGTTCACAATTGTAAAGTTTATTAGTGTTGACTGGAGTATATTTTCTGCTTTAAAAATGATTTCATGGTCCCTACCGTTCATCAACAAGTTGCCAAAGCACTCCAGTTCTATTCTGTAAGAAAGAAGCAGTCAGTGTTCTTTAACCTTCCTTCCTTTCTTTCTTGCTTCCATAGCTTGCATTGTTCCTTAGAGGTAGGTTTTTAAAGCTTGGGTTTAAAGACTGAGATTTTTTTTTTTTAGTTGAACATTTCCCTTTTGTTTCCTGCTGTCGTCCCTGTTTAGATGTATACGTTTAAGCGTATATTGAACACTTCTGAAAATTTAACAGTTTCTTCTCTTGTATCTTGGAAAGGATTTAGTTCAGTTAATAGGGTTTTGGGGGACCATATTCTGATGGTTTCTTTCAGGAATGGGGTGACATTTACTAGTGATAATGTTTTGGGAAGCACTTTCTGTGACTGGTACATACAGTCTTATGGGAAGGTTCTGGTCAATTTTGAAGTGATAGCTTGTCTTTTATAATAACCCAATTAAAATTCTAACAATTTCTGGAACGCTTTTGAAGTCAGAAAAAATATTCATTTTAATTTAATTTTGGTAGGCAGGCAATTATCTACCATTTTATTGTTATAATTTAACTTTTTTTAAAGTGACTTAACTTATACTGAAGTAGAGGACACATCTGCTTATATTCACCATATACAGTATTTTACAGGAATTATTGACAGGAGTATTTTGTCATTTTATTTTTGAAATGACTTCTGTAATTTCATTTTTGATTCTTACTGATATATAAAACATACTCTGACATTTCCATTTCAGTACATAAGGAGAAAAAGAAATCCCTAGGAAAAGGTATATTTGACTTTGAAGCTAGTCTTTTACTTGTTTAGAGTACTCTGGCAAGTAAAATGAAAGCCAAGTTGTCTATTTTTCCTCTTGTGTTTTTATTTTTACATTATACGTGCAGTTGTCACAAATCTTTCACAAGATTGTCCAACACAAATAGCTGTAATTTCCTTTTATAATTCATAAAAGAAAAAACATCTTCTATCAACATTGCCTTTCTAATGAAAATTGCAAATGATTTCCGATATCAGTGCTCCTCACAAGGAGGGGACCCCTTTTGGCTGACACTCTCAGCAGCTGCCGGGGCTTTAGTGGTGCTTGGAGGACTTGAAGGAGACAGTACCTCTAACATAAGCCTTGGAATCCTGGAATGGAGGAGGAGCCTGGATATTGTCTCACCCCCTCTTTTTTGCTTTTTGAAATCTTAGGTCACTAAGACCAGAGAGTTGAAGTGACATTGCCAAGCTGGTTGAATAAATTAGCGCCAGGCCCAGGCCCTGGACTCCGTCTGGTTCCTGGACCAGAGTGCTTTTACACCTGAAATTTCCATGCTTGCCAAAGGGTAGAAACGCATATCTAACTAACATTAAGAAAAAAACTTGAAACCTACTATGTTACAGTGTTTTGAAAGTATTATAGCTTGCTAACTTAAAGAAAAAAAAATGGAAGCATCCAGAAGCTGCAGCAAGAGGAAAAAAGCTGTATTAACTCTGCGGCATGAAGAGAGAATTCCCTTTTCCATCACATCTTTCTCTCTCCAGGTGGACAAGATTGTGGACCAGCTGCAGCAATTAATGCAGGTGTATGACCTGGCTGCTCTTCGGGATTACTGGAACTACTTGGAGCGGCGGCTCTTCAGCCGCTTGGAGGACGTGTACAGACCCACCATCAACAAGCTGAAAACCAGCCTGTTCCGCTTTTATCTCGTCTACACAATCCAGGTGTTTCTGGTTCAGGGATCTGTTGGTGGAGAAAATTCTTTAATCCAGAAATAGATTTTCTTTTAATGCCTAGGGAAGCCTCTTCTCTGTTACTCTGCGAAAGGGTAGAACAGTCACAGTGCAAATTATTTTTGACTGTTTTCCAATTTTTTTTTCCATTCTCATCTGTAGATCATCTGACTTATCTTCCTCATTCCTATTTCTCCTCTTGTCTTAAGCACATTAGCCTGGGTGGTGTTTTGAAGAATATAAGTAGCTGGGTTAAAGTTTGAGTAAAAAGGTTATGACTGACTTGAGGGGTGGGGGGTAGTAAATCACTTAGATTATTTGAAAATCAACTAGGAATTAATTTTTAGGGTGGCATTTATCACTAGAGCTTTAAATAAGCTTCTTTGAAGTTATAAGGAACTTGAGAAAAGAATGATGATTTCTTTTATAAAGAGTTCATAGATCTTGTTTGGCAACTTGCTCGGGAGGCCAGTATTCAAAGGCTGTCTGTGCTGTGGTGGTGAAGAGTCTTACCTCTGGCCTTCTGTCTCTCTCCTTTCTTTGCCGCCCCCTCCGTGTCTTGGCAGACAAACAGAAGTGACAAGGCTCAGGAGTTCTTTGCAAAGCAGGCCTCAGAGCTCCAGAACCAGGCTGAGTGGAAGGATTGGTTTGTCCTGCCTTTCCTGCCATCTCCAGACACCAACCCCACCTTCGCCACCTACTTTTCGCGCCAGTGGGCTGACACCTTCATCGTGTCCCTGCACAACTTCCTGAGTGTCCTGTTTCAGTGCATGCATATCCTCTCAGTGGCCAGGGGGCTGGCAGCCCAGCCTGAGGCCAACCGACCGCGAGATCAGCGGCTGCTGCCCTTAATGCAGTCATTTCTTCTGCAAAACGCCCAGCGATCATCATCGTGTTGTCATGTGACGGGGCTGGGCAGACTGTGGTTATTTTGATCTGGGAGGGTGGGAGTTGTAATTCTTAGTTCTGCTGCTAAATAGTTGACATGGGTGGGTGGGGAGACTGTCCTTGCCGTAGGGGGATA
The DNA here is from genome assembly GCA_006410875.1 of Neotragus pygmaeus. Taxonomy (NCBI): domain Eukaryota; kingdom Metazoa; phylum Chordata; class Mammalia; order Artiodactyla; family Bovidae; genus Neotragus; species Neotragus pygmaeus. The sequence goes on from SJYV01014450.1 coordinate 499,691, forward strand.
GGAGCCCTCAAGTGGGGCGGCGCCTCTCCCAGCAAGCTCAGCGAAACTGGCCGGCCTCCGGAGCACCCTCTCTGCGCATCCTCCATGCCTCCCCAGGATTTCACTGGACTTTGTTGGGATTAGGTAGGGGGTGAAGACACTTCTGGGCTGGAACATCCTTCCTGTGGTTAGTGTCTGGGTCACTGTCTTCACAGTGACCTCAGAGTCCCTCAACTTGTCAGAGGATAGGGCAGCTTTAAGAATATGTGGAGAGATTTAGGAGAGAGAGAGGACATAAATAATTCCCAAGCCTACCTCATGTACCGTTTTGTCATGGAAAGCTGGGGACCTCCTCGCTCACTTGTGCTCTCTGGTGGGAACTCCCCAGGAGGAGAAGGGGGTCTGGTTAGAATGGGGCTGCCTGGTGAGTCATTGATAAGCTGGGCGTTGTGGAGGCCCACCCACCATGGCCTTTTGGTCTCTGGGAAGACCGTCTTCTGGGGGAGGTAGGAAGGGAGCATCTCCTTCCGTGCTGGGATGAGTGTGAATTACCCGGGTTGGCCCCTTCTCTCCCCCTGCTGCCACTCTTCATCCTGAGGGCTTTCAGACAAAACTCACAAGGAGCCCAGCCCAGAGGTGATCAGGGCTTGACCCCGTGGGCCCTCCAGGGAAGCTTGTTGTCCGACCGAGGCCCTGCCGGCATAGTGCTCTTCCGGACTGAAGTTGAATGAGGTGGTTGGGAAAGACTGACGCTGTGACCTCATGTAGATTCTCCTAGGTGGCTCCTAGTCTGCAGAAAGCTTGCTTCTCAGCCTGAACCTTTGCCAGGGAGAGGCTCACCCTGAGGAGGGGAAAGACGTGCAGCCAGTCCTTCCACGCAGCTGGTAGAGCAGCTGGCCACTGGGCTGGCTTTTCCCCGAATGTCACTAAAGCTTAGACTGAGTGTGAAGCCCGCAAGATAAACTCTTTGCTGCTGGCATTTGGGAGAAAGCGGCAGGTTTGGATGTCTGTCCTCTGCGGCTAGCCAGGCAGGTTGCCAGGTGTCCGTGAGTCTGTCTGAAGGAAGTCAGGCCAGACCCAGGGTCAAGGGAGAGGCTGTTCATAAAGCTGTGAGGAGGAGCCCACAGCACAGTCTGTACTCCGTGTCACATGCAAGGGTGTGGCTGCAGTGTCTAGAGTGTCTGGAATGGCTTTTAATCATTTTGCAGGCAGCCTTTTTCTTTTAAAACATGTTTATTGAATTGTGTTATCTTATTGCAGAGTTTGTGATAGAGTATATATTTTAATTGGCAATTTTTCCCCCAGCTTTGTTGGAATATAATTGGCAATTAAGCATTGTGTATATATATGTATATAAAGTGTAAAACTTGAGGATTTGGTGTATGTACGCATTGTGTCATGACCACTGCAGTCAAGTTGATTGAAAGGCAGGCTTATTCTTTAACTCAGTACACCGGTTCCTGTGATCCTGAACTTTGATGCGGAGTGCCAGAGGACCAACCAGGTTCAAGAAGAGAATGAAGTTCTGCGCCAGAAGGTTTGTTCTGAATGTCACTTGCTCCTTGGGAAGCACTTCTGCTTTTCATGTGTGAAATTAGGCAGTGGCTACGGAGAGTGAGTCAGTAGAGATAGCACTGGTCTCAGGTGGTGGTGAGTCACCAGAAAGGCAGTGTTGGGAGCTGTGACAAACTTTTGAAAACCAGCGGCAAGGCTGATGTTTTCAGTCATAGCGTGAGCAATGTAGTAACAGTCGTGAACTTTTAAGAGGAAAATGACTCTATGCATGGATGTTTTCTTGCAGCTAACCTGCTTGTATATCTCCGCTTCCCATTCCCAGGCCTGTTCCACTCATCCCCACCTCTGTCTTGTTTATAGCCCGGATATGATTTAATTGTTCTCAGGTCTTTCTCCTTTGGTAAAAGAACAGCTCCCGGGGCAGCTCACATTTGCCTTTCCATTTGCCTGAGCATTTCTCTAACCTTGAAATTGATGCACAATCAGAAAAGGGAGGCTTTTTTTAGAAGAAGGAAGCTTATAAGCTGTTTCGGTTTTGGGGGTTTAATGTTCTTAGGTTTGGGCCTGTGTGTATAATTATCTTCAGGCAAAAAGTAAAAAATGCTGACCTTCATTAAAAAAAATTTTTTTTCCACCTGAGTTCCAAAGTCTGGTTTTGTAGATGCCCAAGAGGAAAGCAGGAGTGGGTGGAGCTAGTTTTCTCAGTGAATTCAGGAAGAAGCAAGTCAAATGATAAAAGGGAAGCAAGTCAAATGATAAAAAGAAAAAAGAAGTAGGTTCTGTATTATCTAACGGTCTTTAGTTTTCTCACCTCCTTGTTGTCAAGTCACAGCAGCCTCACCTATCTTTCCTGCCTGCGGAGAGTGAGACTGGCTCCCCGAGGCTGAGGGCGAGTGGTTTTTGAGTCAGTGTGGTTGGGTTTCGGACGTGATGTGGCTGATCTTCCCCAGGGGAGGGAAGGCTAGCTGAGATCCCCGTCTCACTCACCCCCACCTCTACGTAGCTGTTTGCACTGCAAGCCGAAATCCACCGACTGAAGAAAGAGGAGCAACAGCCGGAGGAGGAAGAGGCCTTGGTCCAGCACAAATTGCCTCCTTATGTCTCCAACATGGACCGCCTGGGGGACTCAGAACTGTGAGTGTGTGCCGTGCCCCTCCTCGCTCTGTCTCCAGCGTTCTCCCTCCTGGTGACGCCTCCAAATTGCCAGGAACCTCCTGGGCACCCACTGTTCCAGTCTGAGCTTTCTGTGTCTCTGGGCCTGACCAGAGGCAGGGGAACTACAGGCTTTGCCAGGGGCTCGCACATCCAGGTGTGTGGGGCCTGGGTTAATACACGCAGCTGTTGCCGTGAAGCCCTGGGAAGTTTCTGTGCTCTGAAAGGAGCACCTCCTGGATGTCAAGATTGCCAACGCATTTCTCCATAGAAGCATGCTCTTGTCTCAGGGTTCGGAGTGGTAGGAAGGTTGGGAGAGAGGTATGTGAGCAGCCTTAAAACCAATTCAACAGCCACTGAATCCAAAGACCCAGATGATGATGATAAAAGCAGTGGAAGAGACCGCAGGCACCTCCGGTCCCAGGATCAGTGATTGGTGAGTCAGGATGCAAACCCAAGTAGTCAGATTCCAGACCTACCTGTGGCCCAGTCCTGCAGCAGATGAAACTGCTCTGGTTTCTGAGCTAGTGCCTGCTGATGGAAGTGCAAAAATCGAACTTAAAAACTTTCAGTAGCTATCTTAAAATGGTAAATTTTAATGATATTTATTATTTAGCCCAGGCTTCCCTGGTGGCTCAGATGGTAAAGAATCTGCCTGCAATGTAGGAGAACCCAGGTTTGATCCCTGGGTCAGGAAGTTCCCCTGGAGAAGGGAAAGGCAACCCACTCCAGTCTTCTTGCTTGGAGAATTCCGTGGACAGAGGAGCCTGGCAGGCTACAGTCTGTGAGGTCTGATACTACTGAGCAACTAACACTTTCAGTTTTATATAGCCCAACTCCTTCAAAGTATCATTTCAACGTGTAATGAATATAAAGTATTCATGAGCTATTTAACAACTCTTTTTCGTGCAAATCCGGAATTCCAATGTGGATTTTATGCCTGCAGCACTTCTCCGTTTGGACTGACCACATCTCAGGTGGTTAGCACCACATGTGGCCAGTGGGCAGTAGACAGCTCTGCCCTGAGCTTTACCACGGCCCTCAGAGCCGCAGCCTTCCCCGTTGTGCCAGGTGGGCTGCAAGCTCCCTTTGTGAAAGAACACCAAGCATCAGGCCGCCTTAAAGCCCAGACGTGCAGGCCCGGCCACGGCTCTGGTTATTGGCAGCATCCCGAGCCCGCACGGTGCGTGCCCCGGGTTCTCCCAGGCCCCCGCCCAGCGCCGTGACCTCGTGCTGTGTCTGCTTGTCCAGAGCCATGGTGTGCAGCCAGAGGAACGCCTCCCTCTCCCAGTCGCCACGTGTGGGCTTCCTGTCCTCGCTGCTGCCTCAGAGTAAGAAGAGCCCCTCAAGGCTGTCGCCTGCCCAGGGCCCCCCTCAGACTCAGAGCTCGGCCAAGAAGGAGGCCTTCGGCAGCCAGGTAGGTGCAGGTCCTGCCTTCCTAACTCTCACCAGGAGGCCTCCAGCACCCCACTCATCACCCACATGGAGACTTGCCCGCCCTCCCTTTGGACCTGCAGGTGGGAGGGTGGATGGTGACAGGAGGAAGTGTGCTCTGAAGGGTCCCTTCCCCTTTCTCATCAATTTCCACTAACTCGTGTGCTTATGGCTATGGTTATTCAAGCATGAAATCAAGCAATTCTGGACTTTAAAAATTTTTGATGATAGGAAGTAGTGCGTAGATAAAGAGTAAAGTTCTAAATCAGTGTGGCATTTCTTTTACTACAAGTTCTTATTTCCTGATGCTGCAAAGGATTTTTGCTATTTTTTTTCTTTCATAAAAGCTTGCAAGAGAACGTCTTTTATGCCAGCATATGTCCAAAACTGACTAGTTTTCCGAGCAGAGATGGTCAGAATTCATTGCTTTCAGAAATGCTGGCCAGAGTGAAGCTGTAACAGATCCAGAGTTATGCTTTATAGCTTGGGTAGGGACTGTTTCCCTCTTGAGATTTTTATTACTTGCAGATACAGTCAGTTGTCATCATCTCTGCCTCCCTCTCCTGCTGCCCTTGGCCCGAGAACAGTTGCAGGTGACACGCAGCATGGGGCTGCTGGGGAGACAGGGGTCTGTCCACACTGCCACTGGAACGCCAGGGCCTTTAGCACAGCACTTGGAATTCATACTGTTCCTCAAGTGCAGGTGCTGAACAGGACATGGGAGAGGAAAAGGCATGGGCTTCAGACCCCTGTACCCCGGTTAGCATCCTTCCCACCCACTTGGCATGGGAATGATAAGAGCATTTACTCCCTATGCGGAGAGGTGTTTGAGTTGAAATGAGAGCCTTCAGTATATACAGTGCCCGGCAGGTTATGAGCTTACAATACGTTATAGTTGTTGTAGTTGGGAATTTTAGCCTGTATTAGATGATGATGTATGGAGTGCTACATCCCTTGAAATGTACGTGAAACGATGAAGTTCAGTTTCATTAACTTGAAAGAAGGTCTTTGTGCTTTGGCCTGTGGCCATATCTTTACGTGTTCAGGCACTAAACTGAGGGTGAAATGGAATTGGAAACGTTTGTGAGGTTCCTATTCAGGAGACGAAGGTAAGAATGTGTAATTTGCAGCAAACGTTCCTTTACCTTTAAAATATATTCAAACAAAGCTTCTGGCATGTTAACAGAGCAAAGGTCGCACTCTTTCCATTTACTGGATATGGACGATAAATGTTCTCAATCTGAAAAATCCAGTGGTTGGCTCACTTGTTTTTTTAAATGATATATTTGACTCAGCAGTGATGTTTCAGCTCTAAAAATAACTAGTATATCTGAGATTCAAGAAAATGATAGAATTTAGAGTTGGAGGAAGTTTAAAGGTCATCTGGACCACACTCCTTTTGGCTAGGAGGGTGAGCCAGATGACCTTTAATTTGATTGATTGCCTCTTGTGGCGGGGAGCTCACTGCTTGTGTTGAGGGGGGTGTTGGCCTCTTTGAAAGTTGTTAGTTGAAGCCTCTGTGATTTTCACTCACAGATTGTAGCTTTGCCTTCAAGCTGCATAGAATAAGGCTTCTTTCTGTCTTTTCCATGCTAAACACTATGTTCATTCCTTCCTTTCTGCCCAGCTGTTTACCCATGTGGTGTGATTTCTAGACTCCTCACCATCCTGGTTCCCTTCTTTTGGCGGGGACATTCTAATTTTTTAAGTCCCCTGTACGGTTGATGGCCAAATTCGAGTTTACAATTCAGGATGCTCTCTTACCAATACCAAATGCTGTTAGTTATACGATCACTTCCTGTGATTTTAATGATATATTGCTTTTAACTCAATAGAAAATGACATTGTTTTTTTTTTTTTTTTTTTTTAATAAGCCTGGGTCAGGAAGATCCCCTGGAGAAGGAAATGATAACCCGCTCCAGTACTTTTGCCTGGAAAACCCCTTGGACAGGGGAGCCTGGCAGACTACAGTCCATCAGGTGGCAAAAGAGTCAGATATGATGTAGTGATGAAACAATTGTAAGCCTCAATCATATCAGCATTTTGCCCACTGTGACTGGCCCCTGTAACTGTTGTTGGCACTGAAAAGTTCCCTACATTATAGACGTAAGGTCTACAGTGATACATTCTCTGTGCTTTCACTCTGAGTCTGGAGGCAAAGTTTCAGAAGTAGCTGTAAAACCACGGTTCTCAAGCTCTTCTGGGCTCTCGTTACAGAAACCCCCTCAGGCACCTCCTCAGCAGGCTCCCCGCTGCAGTGTCTCCCCACCCTCCCCTCCAGTCACAGTTTCACTCCTTCCACACCCGCTCAGCCACCTTGCGACTCCGAGGGGGAGTTACGGTTATTACAGAGATAACCTCTAATTGGCGGTAATGTGAAGACAGCAAAGCGTCCACAGACTTGTGTATTTGTAACTCTTACTAGTATCAAATTATCCTATAGCTCTCGTGACATCAGCAGTAAGACTGCTGCCCCGGGGCTGTTTCCATGGATCTCAGCAGGATGGGGAAAAGGCAGTCCTCCTCCCCATCTTTCATCCTGTAATTTCTGTTGCTTGGGCCTGTCTTCTGGGTGGCTTTTATTTTTTTTGCCTCAGGTGAGGCCAAATTACTGGAACTTGTTTTCTGTTCCATTTGGACGATTGCCTGGTAAGTCTATTCAGGCCACCGAAAATGAATTTAGATCCTTCTCTGGAGTGGGAGGCGAGAAGGTCAGATGATAAAGCAGGATAAAGATACCTCTCTTGAACTGTAGGAGACAGGCAGATTATGATAGATTGGGACAATATAATTCGGAATGTTGGAATGTTACATGAATCCAGTAGTGAAGATTTTTATGAAGTTTGCTCTTAAAACAAAATAAAACTTTGAATTACTGGATGTGTCCCAGTGAACATTTACTTAAGTCATATGCCTTTGTAGCTGGACACAGGTTTACTTTACCTACTTATTTAGGTGTTTGGTGGATAGCTGTGTTCATCAGCTTTTAGTGTGCTATTGTTTTTTGTTGATGTTTCCCCTTCTTTTGTATCTTTTGTATCTCAGCTGATGTATCTTAGATACAGTTTAAAGAGAAGCTCTAAGTAGGATCTGCTAGGTCACGTTTAGGTCTATAGCTCTCTTGGTATAAATTACCCTATCGTTATAAAGATAGTTTTTCTTATTCATATGTTAACACCTGTTTGAATTTTCATTTTGGAGTACTTTCCAGCCTGTAATACACTGGACAGCTTCCTTGCCATCTTAACTCAAGAAGGAAGCTTTGCTTTTGTTCTTCTTGGTGTTGTAATATGCTTGCTGGGGAAGTGTGACAAGTGCCTTTTGTGTCAGCTGGAGGAATTTGAAGTCTGTCTTAAGCCCCTCTATTCCATCCATTTGGGCCAATTGAATTGGGTACTCTTAACACCACCTGTTCAGAGAAGGCAATGGCACCCCACTCCAGTACTCTTGCCTGGAAAATCCCACAGACTGAGGAGCCTGGTGGGCTATAGTCCATGGGGTCGTGACTGAGCGACTTCACTTTCACTTTGTACTTTCATGCATTGGAGAAGGAAATGGCAGCCCACTCCAGTGTTCTTGCCTGGAGAATCCCAGGGATAGGGGAGCCTGGTGGGCTGCGGTCTATGGGGTCCCACAGAGTTGGACACGACTGAAGCAACTTAGCAGCAGCAGCAAATACCACCTGTTAGAGGAAAAAACACCATTTATGAGGCGTAGCAGGTGAGTAAGGACAGACACGCATTCCACCAAGTGTCCGTGCCTGTTCTGCAGCCTTCTCCACCTTTGGCCCCAAAGTGGGATGCCCCTGTAGTCTGTGTACTTTCCCGGGGCAGGCATGCGATAGTAAATGGACGCTTTTCCCTTTTCTTCTCAAGTATCCAGTATAAAGGTTTCTTGGTCAGGCTGATAAGTCTGAATCATAGTTGTGCCAGGCTAGTTTGAGACTTCCTTGCTTGCCAGGATCCCACTATTTTGGAAAACAGCTGTCAACCCAGGAAGCTGATCTTCCTCCTCTCAGCACTGTTTTTGTAGCTAGCTGTGGGGTTCCCGTTGCCACCTTTGTGGTCCAGAAAACATGGCTTTTACTGCCAGCTCTTTTTTCTATCAGAATGGTAGAGCCTTTGGAGATGTGTTTTGGAATTCATTTCTAATTTTATTTAATGAGTCCTGTTTTTTTTCTTGGTAAATCAAGCTAAAGTTTTGTCTATTTTGTTTGACTTTCAAACAACCAGCTCCTGGTTTCAATGTTCATTTTCTATTGACTCTTTTTTTTTTTTAATATGTACTTATTTATTTTTAGTTTTGCTGGGCCTCATTGCTGCACATGGGCTTTCTCTCGTTTCAGGGAGCGGGAGCTTCTCTTCTTCCGGGACATGGGCTCCCGGCCTTTGGCATTCAGTCACTGGGGCTCACGGGCTCTACAGTGCAGGCTCAGAAGTTGTGACGCACAGGATTAGTTGCTCCGTGGCATGTGGGAATTTCCTGGACCCGGGGTCGAACCCATGTCCTCTGTTTTGGCAGACATATTCTTAACTGCTAGACCACCAGGGAAGCCCTCTATTGGCTTCTTACTCTGTTTCATTGTTTTCCTTTCTGATCATTGTTATTTCCTTCCTTCTATTAGCTTTGGGCTTTGTGTATTCTTCTTTTTCTAGTTTCTCGAGGTGTCCAGTTAACGTTGTTTACTTGAACTCTTTCTTTCTTCTTAATGCAGGTGTTTATTATTAGAAACTTCTCTTTTAGAATCAGTTTTGCTGCATAGGTTTTGGTATATTGTGTTTCCGTTTTTACTTGTCTCAAGATATTTTTTGATTATCTTTTGGTTTCTTCTGTGACTCATTGGTTGTTCAGGAGTATGTTGTTCAGTCTCCATATATTTATGAACTTTTTTAGTTTTATCCTTATAATTGACTTCCAGTTTCATCCATTGTGATACTTGCTATGACTTTAATCTCCTTACCTTTATTAAGGCTTACATTTATTAACATATGATCTATTTTGGAGAATGTTACATGTGTGCTTGAGGGTGGAATGTTCTGTAAATGTTTATTGAGTTTACTGGGTATAATGTGCAGTTTAAGGCCAGTGTGTCTCTAGTGATTTTCTGTCTAGATGATCTCTTCATTGGTGAAAGTAGGCTATTGAAGTCCTCTACTATTATTGTATTGCTGCCTATTTCTCCCTTCTAGTCAGGTAATATTTGCTTTATATATGAGGTGCTCTGATGTCAGGTGCATAAATATTTGCAAATATCATGTCCTTTTGTTGAAATGACCCTTTTATCATTATAAAATGGCCTTCTTTGTCTCTTATTTCAGTCTTTGGCCTAAAGTCTCTTGTCTGGTATAGTATAGCCTATAGGGGTTTTCCAGGTGGCACAGTGGTAAAGAAATCTGCCTACCAATGCAGGAGAGGCAGGAGACACAGATTTGATCCCTGGCTCGGGAAGATCTCCAGAAGGAGGAAATGGCAACCCACTGCAGAGTTCTTCCCTGGAAAATTCCATGGACAGAGGGGCCTGGCAGGCTACAGTCCATACGGTCGTAAAGAGTTGGACATGACTGAGCAACTGAGCACGTTATAGCCTCCCCTGTGACGTTCCTTAGTCTGAGCAGTTTGCCTTCTAGATCAGTCAGGAGGAATAAATAGATTTGTGTGATGAAGTTTGGCACCCTTGGATCACCTACTAGGGAGTGGACCACCCTCCACTCCACCACCCACCCTGGGACCATGTGAGGGAACATGGTTATCTCAGGACCACGTGTTGCTTTGGGGAAGGTAAGAGGAGTCATCTTCCACGCTCTAAGGCGATGGGACCTGTCCAGTGCTCCTTGGAGGCTTCTCCAGAACCGCCAGAAGCACCGAGAGAGGGGCGTCTCTTGGTTGCTGTTTAGAGTCCAGGATTATGACATTCCGTCTTCTCTTTTCTGTTCAGTGTCACTTTCTGTCATGTGCTTCCAGCATGGTGTTGCTTTCTTCAGGTTTTTAAGAGCATGGGGCCACTCTCAGATCTGGGTGTGAATTACAGTTCTGTTGAGTTCTCCCTGTGTAGAGCGAGTCATTTAACTTCTCTACACAACTGCTTCCCATCTTAAAATAATGCCTCATCTTTAAGGGAATGTTTGTAAGATTCTTAGCATGGTACCTTACATATGATAAATGCTCAGTGAGTAATATATATTGACATTATTGTTGTTGATTTTCTTCTTAGTTTATTTTTTAAAAAATCTTGACTAAGAAACTTACTGTTCCCCAAATAAGTCAGAATTCAGAGATCAACTACTCTAGAGAAACTATCTGTGACAAACACAAGTACCTGAAGGTATAATAAACACCTCCAGGTACCAATGGAGGTCGTTTCAGTCAGAAAAACAAAACTAACCAATCCTGTGTATGTCAGCCACAGTTAGGCTCCAGGTAAACTAATAGCCTTTAAAATTTCCTTTCTTAACTGTTCATATCACTTCAGGGTCCCAGGGAATTTGTGTCAATCATTTACAGTTGTTTGGTGTTAACATAAAATATAACAAGTAGAAGAACTAAAAGGCCACATGTAGACTTCGGTTGAATTTATTCTCTTTACTTAGGACTTGTGTACAAATGATTTGTGAGTATGTTGGTCTCAAACTGAGTGGCTATTGGTATCTATATCCCGTTGCTAAGAGTGTAAAAAAAAAAAGAAGGGGCAGGAATGTGACCATCACAATTTATGGGAATAAGATTAGAAAAAGAGAACCCAGCCACATCATCTGGAAAGGTGATGAGGTGGCAGCTCCTTTTTAAAAAGCTCTAGATTAGAGATCTTCAGTCTCTGTCGGAGTGGGGTGGGGATTATATACTCAGTTGTGTCCAACTCTTTGTGGCCCCATAACTGCAGCTCGCCAGACTCCTCTGTCCATGGGATTCTCCAGGCAAGAATGCTCGAGTGGGTTGCCATGCCCTCCTCCAGGGCGTCTTCCTGACCCAGGGATCAGACCCACGTCTCTTGTGTCTCTTGTGTTGGCAGGCAGCTTCTTTACCACTAGTGCCACTTGGGAAGCCCCAATTAGTTGCTCAGTTGTGTCTGACTCTCTGCGATCCCATGGACTGTAATTCTCCAGGCAAGAATACTGGAGTGGGTAGCCATTCCCTTCTCCAGGGGATTTTCCTGACCTAAGACTCGAACCCGAGTCTCCTGAATTGCAGGCAGATTCTTTACTGTCTGAGTCCCCAGGAAAGCCTGGGGTGGGAATTATCTGAGTTCATTTGCTGTAATGTTGGCTGACCATATCTCTTGTTGCTATGAAAAGGAGCCAGAAGATGCCAGTTTCTCTCTCGTCCAGTTTATCCTGCCCCAAAGTCCTTGAGTTTCCAACTATTTCTGTTAAAAGACTTTCTGGTTGCCCAGTAATCATTTCCAAATACCTCAATATTTGTTAACATTGACTGGCTCAGATGACTGGCCCAAAACAAGAGAGGGTATTATGTGTCTTTTTCCCCTGTAGAGGGGTGATTATATTTTGCATAATTTTTTTTCCTCTCTATTGCTCAAACACATTGTTGCTTTTAAATATAACACCAGAGTAGGGCCTGCTCTGCCTCATAATAGTTGCTTTGCTAAGTGCTAACTAAACTAAATAAAGTTACCTGTTGCGGATTAGATCTGGAGGATATGTGTGTATCTACCTCCAGGCAGTAGATGTGGCAGGCAGAGAAGTGCTGAGCAGTTGTCCTCTCAGGATGGGGGAGTGGAGAACAGGAAGGAAGAGGCGCAGACTGCTGGTGTTTTGCCCTTGACCTTGCTCATGGGCTGAGATAATAACATGTTTGTTTGTTTTTTAGTATTTATTGATTTAGATTTGACTGTGCTGGGTCTTTGTTGCTGCGTGGCCTTTTCTGTAGTGCGGAGAGCAGGGGCTGCTGTCTGGTTGCAGGGTGCTGGCTTCTCACTGTGGTGGGTTCTCTGGTTGCGGAGCATGGGCTCTAACGCGTGAGGGCTTCAGTCCTGGCAGCTCCTGAGCTCTAGAGCGCAGGCTCAGTAGCTGTGGCACACGGGCTTAGTTGCTCCCCGGCATGTGGGGTCTTCCCGGACAAGGGATCGAACCCGTCTCCCCCGCATGGGCAGGCGGATTCTTTACCACTGTAACAGCAGAGGAAGCCCGAGATAGTAATGCTCAGCACGGACAGGGAGGAGCCTTACTCAGGACTGAAGGCAGACTCCCTTCCTTGGCTCCTGCTCCCCTCCTTGCCCGGGCCCATGTGAGAAAGCACGTTTCACAGCCTGGTGTCTCGCCCTCCAGACCGCCAAGGGCAGGGAGCCGGCCGGCGCGCCCAAGGACGGGAAGAGCCTCTTTGGCGGGCTGGCGCCTGGGGAGTCCAGCTGGTCGCAGCACCGGCAGCGGCGCCTGCAGGACCACGGCAAGGAACGGAAGGAGCTCCTCTCCATGACTTTGCAGGTGCGGCTTGGCCTCAGTCTCGCATGAACGCCTGTGGGGACACCCCACAGACCCTCCTCCATGGTGGAGAGCCGTGGGATATGGCAGCGGGGAGGGGTGGTCAGGGCCTGCTCTTACCTCCCTTGATTTCTTTTGCTATGCGTTGTGTGGTTTTGCCCAACTGGCTTTACCTGCTTGCACTTTGGTGGTTTTATTCCAGAATAATCTGGCTTTCCCGTGATCCCTTTTCCTGGTGTAGTGTTGCCCTAAACAGGGGCCATAAAGTGCTGGCCTCTGAAGACGTTCCCAGAAGCCGAGCTCTGTGAACAGTGGTTTGGGACCCCTTGTGGGCTCTGTCCTTCCCCGAGTTTAACTGTGCCTGTTAGTGTGCTCATGTTGCGGGTGCTGGAGTCGGGGCAGAGGGTCCCCTTGGTGTAACCCAGCATCGCCCAGACTTGCTCAGTCGTGGGCCTTTTCTCCTGCACTCCCTGCTGGAGTTGCTGCCCTGTCCACAAGGCGGCCGTGCGGCAGCCCCAGCCCTTGCCAGGCTGGGTTCAGAGACTCCTCTCACCAGTGAATGTGGGTTGGGGGTTTCCCTTCCTGGTGGTGTAAGCTGCTGCTGCTTCAGTGAAAAACTCGGGATTGAAGGCAAAGCCCCAAGGGATTTACTGCCTTAAGTCACCTTGTTGACTGTTTCTCTCCTAATCCAGGCTACTTGCCTGTTTTAAAGGCATTTTGGGGGTTAGCAGCCCTGAACTTGCTCTGGCCTGATGGCATAGAGCCTTACGGTTCGCATCTCAGATCCTTCTGGGCTGTGAGGTTAAAGGTGCAGTGGAGCTCCCGAAGGCACCTGTTCTTTTATTTTGTTATATTTTATTTTTTCTGTAAAAATATTTTTTCTGGGTCCCTGAGGAGTGCTTCCAGGAATCTCCAGAAGCAGTAGGTGGCAATCGTGGTGGCCAGCGCCCAGTGCCCCCAGGAGGCAGAGATGGACAGCAGCAGCCCCCTGGGTGGCAGAGTGTGTGGGTGCCATTTGGTGCCCTGCCTTGCTCTGGCTTAGCTGCTGTCCTCGGGCCTAGCCCATCACCCCAGTCTCTTGGCACCCCTTCCCAGGAGGAGGTGCTGGTGGGCGGCCAGGCTTACCTTGCATGCACCTGGCTTCACGTCGGCGTCCCACCCCCGGGGCCAGCTCTTGGTCCTAGGCAAGGCTACATAACTTCAGCTTTCAGTCTTAGTTTCTACAGCTGTAAAATGGGGTTAATAACAGGATCGCAGGGGGTTGAGGGAGCACGACATGAGACAGTTGGTCATGTTCGCAGTGTCTGGCACGCAGTGGGCACTCCCTGCCTCACTGATTCTTGATATCACTGGCCTGGTCTGTCAGGGTCGTGCATATCCTGGGTCTCGTCAGCTGGGACTGGGAGCCCGTGGCCCACACTTCCCTCCTCGTGGTCTCTAGGAAGGGGCTGCCAGTGAAGCAGGCTCTTGGAGTTCAGAGCTCTTTCTTTTAGACCCCACGACCACCAAGATCCTCCCCTAGGGCTGTGGCCTGGCGTCCTAGACATCCCCAGCCTGTCCCTAGACACGGGGAGTGGCCGGGCCCAGTGCCGACCCCTCACTGCTGACTTGTGCCTGCTTTGCCCAACGCAGTGTGCGGAGAAGAAGCCCGAAGCTGGTGGCCCAGAGGCCGAGCCCTGCCCGGATCCCCATGTGGAGGCGCTGGAGACGCTGACGCGGGTGCCCACGGCAGGCCCTGAGGGTGGGGGGGTCCGCCCCGAGCAGCCGTTCCTCGTGCTGGGCCAGGAGGAATATGGGGAGCACCACTCTTCCATCATGCACTGCAGGTGGGTGCTGGCCACTGGGGCAGGGCCTTGGGGGAAAAGGGAGTGGGCTCTCCGGGAAGCCTGCAGTCTTGGGCTGTGCGTGTGAAGGCGTGGCAAGCAGGACGATGAGGGGTAACAGAGATGCAGGTGGTGGGATGGTCCCAAGGGACCGTGAACTGTCAGAGAAGGGCTGGACAGCTGCCACTGGGGCTGGTGACGGTCAAGTCAGCCCCTCCACTCCTGATCTGGAGAGTAACGTCCAGAGGGTGGGTGATGCCCGCCGGGCCCAGCACATAATGGATGCTTTATGAGTAGTTCTCAGACAGATGAATGAATGAATATTTCTAGAAGTAGTCCACACCTATCCTTGGAGTGTGGGCATCTCTCAGCAGGAGAGTCAGAAAGGGCCAGTCCTCTGGGCCTGGGCTGAGGAGGGTGGCAGACTCAGGCGGGGATGCTAATGGCGTGCCTTTTTGTCTCATCTCAGGGTGGACTGCTCAGGGAGAAGGGTCGCCAGCTTGGATGTGGACGGGGTCATCAAAGTGTGGTCCTTCAACCCCATCATGCAGACCAAGGCGTCCTCTATCTCCAAGTCACCACTGCTTTCTTTAGAATGGGCCACCAAGCGGGACAGGCTGGTGAGTGGTCTTGCCCATGGCTGGACCTGTGGTCTTAAGTGAGGACCTCCCAGGGTTCTTTTCTGCTGCTCCAGCATCATGGGTTTGGTTGGGACCCCAGGCTGAGCCCCTCCGCTCTCTTCTCACTGCGCACTTGAGGACCCCACCTCCAGGACAAGGATGGCCTCCAAGGCAAGGATGGCCTCCTCTATTTTTCCCGGAGGCCTTTATAGGCCCAGAGCTAGAGCTGTCCCCGGGACATGCAATGGGGCTGTCACCCAGACCTGTGACCAGCTGAGGCCTCTGCCCATGGGGGTGGTGGTGGGCCAGGAGCCAGCAGGCAGGACCGGGGTGGCTGGCATTGAAACTGGAAGATGGGGGGTTGAGGGAAGAGGGTCTCCTTTCCAGCTCTACCTGTGGTGATACCTCAAGTATCACCCCATTCCACATATTCTGCTCCCATTCCACAGATTCCTTCAAGGTCAGCTCTACTGTCTTTAATTTTTAAATGAGGTCCATTTTAACCGGTTTCCCTGTACTGCCTGGGGGAGTGGAGGTGGGCCACCCCGCCGTCTGACCTCCCCCTCACAGGGGCGGGCCCCGCCCTCCTGTGAGCCTCCCTGAGCAGGCCTGACCCTGAGCTGTCCCTCTTCTTCCAGCTGTTGCTGGGCAGCGGTGTGGGGACAGTGCGCCTCTACGACACGGAAGCCAAGAAGAACCTCTGTGAAATCAACATCAATGATGATATGCCCAGGTGCGCCAGACGCCGCTCCCCCCCAGTCACTGTGCTCGGTGGGCCAGCCTTGGCCTTGGCCTCGGCCGAGTCTCTGAGCCCAGTGCCCCCTTCCTTTGTTGGGGGGCAGAGTGCTGAGCTGGCCCCCCCGCCAACATCCCCTGTGTGTTGCAGGATCCTGTCTCTTGCGTGCAGCCCCAGCGGAGCCTCTTTCGTCTGCTCGGCTGCGGCTTCGAGCCTCACTGCCCAAGTGGACGTGTTGGCACCAGACATCGGCAGCAGGGGCACCAACCAGGTTCCGGGCAGGCTGCTGCTCTGGGACACGAAGACCATGAAGCAGCAGGTGGGAGTTTCCCATGGTGCCCCGGGGCTGGGCGCCCTCCGGGGGCAGGGAGCACTCGGGTGTGCTGCCCACTATTTCTCTGGTCTCTTCCCTCTTTGCTTTGGGCTCCTCACATTTTGATTTGTGAGATTTCAGAGCATGTTGAAAAGTAGTAATACTCCAGTGGGGCAGATTGCCTTCAACTGAAGTCATTCGGAAGGTGCGACAAACTTAGAATTCACACACAGCCTTCTAGTGGGCCCTTTTGGCTTATTGAAAAATTTACATTTTTTTAATATTTAAAACTCTCTCTTTTTTAGTAGTTTTGAAAATGAAAGTCACTCAGTCGTGTCCAACTCTTTGGGACCCCATGGGCAGCCCATGGAATTCTCCAGGCCAGAATACTAGAGTGGGTAGCCTTTCCCTTCTCCAGGGGATCTTCCCAACCCAGGGATCGAACCCAGGTCTCCCACATTGCAGGCGGATTCTTTACTAGCTGAGCCACAAGGGAAGCCCAGAAGCCTATGGCACCCAGTAATCCCAGGCGGTCTCCCATCCAAGTACTAACCAGCTGTGACCCTGCCTAGCTTCCAAGATCAGACGAGATCAGGCGCGTTCAGGGTGGTGTGGCCACAGAAAGGCTGGTATGAGTTGTTTTAGGCTCACAGTAAAATGGAGAGGAAGTTTCACAGATGTCCCCGTGCACCCTGTCCCCACACGTGCCCAGCCTCCCCTGCTATCAGTTTCCCTCACAGGAGCAGCACACGCGTTACACTCGATTCACCTACACGGATACATTGGAATCACCCCGGGTCCACGGTTGGCATCAAGGTTCAGTCTTAGTGTTGTGTGTTCTGTGGGCTTGGACCGATGGGTAATGACACGCTCCCTCCTGCCCCATTCCATCCAGCAGACATCTGTGCATCTGTCCTCTGGCATCTCGTAGGCATTCTCCCTTATCTCACCCAGTCTGATCAGGTCCTTTTTAATCTTGTTATTTGCGCCTGCAATGCAGGAGACCCTGGTTCGATCCTGGGTCGGGAAGATCCCCTAGAGGAGGGCATGGCAACCCACTCCAGTGTTCTTGCCTGGAGAATCCCCNGCTTCGAGCCTCACTGCCCAAGTGGACGTGTTGGCACCAGACATCGGCAGCAGGGGCACCAACCAGGTTCCGGGCAGGCTGCTGCTCTGGGACACGAAGACCATGAAGCAGCAGGTGGGAGTTTCCCATGGTGCCCCGGGGCTGGGCGCCCTCCGGGGGCAGGGAGCACTCGGGTGTGCTGCCCACTATTTCTCTGGTCTCTTCCCTCTTTGCTTTGGGCTCCTCACATTTTGATTTGTGAGATTTCAGAGCATGTTGAAAAGTAGTAATACTCCAGTGGGGCAGATTGCCTTCAACTGAAGTCATTCGGAAGGTGCGACAAACTTAGAATTCACACACAGCCTTCTAGTGGGCCCTTTTGGCTTATTGAAAAATTTACATTTTTTTAATATTTAAAACTCTCTCTTTTTTAGTAGTTTTGAAAATGAAAGTCACTCAGTCGTGTCCAACTCTTTGGGACCCCATGGGCAGCCCATGGAATTCTCCAGGCCAGAATACTAGAGTGGGTAGCCTTTCCCTTCTCCAGGGGATCTTCCCAACCCAGGGATCGAACCCAGGTCTCCCACATTGCAGGCGGATTCTTTACTAGCTGAGCCACAAGGGAAGCCCAGAAGCCTATGGCACCCAGTAATCCCAGGCGGTCTCCCATCCAAGTACTAACCAGCTGTGACCCTGCCTAGCTTCCAAGATCAGACGAGATCAGGCGCGTTCAGGGTGGTGTGGCCACAGAAAGGCTGGTATGAGTTGTTTTAGGCTCACAGTAAAATGGAGAGGAAGTTTCACAGATGTCCCCGTGCACCCTGTCCCCACACGTGCCCAGCCTCCCCTGCTATCAGTTTCCCTCACAGGAGCAGCACACGCGTTACACTCGATTCACCTACACGGATACATTGGAATCACCCCGGGTCCACGGTTGGCATCAAGGTTCAGTCTTAGTGTTGTGTGTTCTGTGGGCTTGGACCGATGGGTAATGACACGCTCCCTCCTGCCCCATTCCATCCAGCAGACATCTGTGCATCTGTCCTCTGGCATCTCGTAGGCATTCTCCCTTATCTCACCCAGTCTGATCAGGTCCTTTTTAATCTTGTTATTTGTGCCTGCAATGCAGGAGACCCTGGTTCGATCCTGGGTCGGGAAGATCCCCTAGAGGAGGGCATGGCAACCCACTCCAGTGTTCTTGCCTGGAGAATCCCCGTGGACAGAGGAGCCTGGAGGGCTACAGTCCATGGGGTCGCAAAGAGTCAGACACGGCTGAGTGACAACACATTTTCTGCTGAGGGCCTTTCTCAGGATTTTTAATTTTGTGTTTACTTGTTATTTTCCAATTTTTTTCATTGAATATTCAATACATAGAAGAGAATATTGAAATCACAGGTGTTTGGAATAAAGAGAAAACTGTAAAACGAGTGCCTGCCTACTGTCACGGTTTAACAATGGGACACTACTGACCCTTTTTACGCTCTGGTGTGTCATTCCTGAATCTTGGTCTCCTCCCCGCTTTCAGACAGAACCTGTCTTGGAATTGGTTTCTTATTGTCTTACATTTTAGATGTGGTTTATCCTTTCTATAGCTCCAGTTCTCCCTGGATCCAGAGCCCATTGCCATCAACTGCACGGCCTTCAATCACAATGGGAACCTGCTGGTCACGGGGGCGGCTGACGGCGTCATCCGGCTGTTTGGTAAGCGAGTGTGCTCACAGCAATCCCGGGCCCCTCGTCCATCGACCCAGGGAAGGGAGTTGGGTTTTTGCCAGCTGGTCTAGAGGCTACTGTGAAACCTTGGTTCAAGGTTCTCCTAAGAGAACTTAACTTTGGTCAGCGTCTGCTTCAGGACCCCCCTAATTACCTTGGTCCTGATCTGAGTCAGTGGACATGGGAGGAGATGGAGCTTAGCAGTCCTTCAGTCCTGAGCTCTTGGATCTGAGTCCTCACGGCCCAAGTGAGATCCAGGAGTCCTGCCTTCTTGGTACGGCCACGTCATTGTCCCTGTGAGAGCAGTAGGAGGGTGGGCTTCGGAGTCATCAGCATGCTCTTTAAAGCTCCTCGTGAAGGCCTGCCCCAGGAGACCGGAGCCAGCGCATCTGCAAACGCACCGCTAGGGGCTGTATTTTTCACTGATCTCCAGGGCGCCCCGGTGGGGAGGACTTCTGTGTCCTAGACTTACCGGCTCCACCCCAGGATTCCTGAACCTCACCTTTGACCAGTGAGAGACACTTTCATTTAAGACAGGTTAACAGAACACTGGGCATGGTGGAGGAGAGAGCTAGTGAACTGAAGCGCCCGTGCCGGCTCTTCA
Organism: Neotragus pygmaeus; assembly: GCA_006410875.1. Lineage (NCBI taxonomy): Eukaryota > Metazoa > Chordata > Mammalia > Artiodactyla > Bovidae > Neotragus > Neotragus pygmaeus. The sequence continues at coordinate 519,078 of SJYV01014450.1, forward strand.
CGGAGGCTGGCTCTGTGACTCCCATTGGGTCCCCGGGGCCCCCTGCCTCCAGCACGGCTCCTGCCCCGCAGGCACAGGGAGGGTGAGGTGCCTCTGCCTGCGGGCAGGTGCCTCCCCAGGGCCCGGGCGGGAACTCTAGTGGCATCTTGTTGCCTCAGACATGCAGCAGCACGAGTGTGCTATGAGCTGGAAGGCCCACTGCGGGGAGGTCTACTCCGTGGAGTTCAGCTACGATGAGAACACCGTGTACAGCGTCGGCGAGGATGGGAAGGTGAGCGGGAGCGGGCTTTGGTCAGCAAGCTCCCTTCCTCTGGCTTAGTAGGCGTCTGGGATTCTAGAGGGCCCCGCAGTAGCACAGTGGACTGAGTTCCGTGCTGACTGTGCCCTTTACCAGCTCTGTGACCTGGGGCCTCCCTCTGCTCAGTTTTGTCTTCTGTAAAACAGAGATGAAAATAGTAACTGGTCTCATAGGATCTTAGTGAGGTCTACATGAGCTCAGTGGGAGTCGACTGTCATGAAAGGGGAGGACCCACATCCTTTCTCCTGGTTGTAGCAGAAAGGACGCGCCTTCCTGACCCACCCTGCTCGTGGGTCCCGGTACGGCCAGGGTGTACTTGAGTGAGCTTGGTCACTGGGTGATCGCAGCATGGGTGGGCAGAACCTGCTAGGCTGGGGGGCTGGAGACAGCTGCGCCCAGAGCCAAGAAACATAAAAAGGGAGCTGGGGAAGAAGGTAAAAATCAGTGCCCCCTTTTAGAGTCTCCCTGGAAGAATTCGTTAGGATCCCTGGGAAGGGAGCTGGGGCAGGCAGAGCTGGGATAAGGACTTACTTTTGTGTGTCCCCTCTTGGGCCTGCTGGATTGTCCACCTCTGGATTCTGTCCACCTCTCTTATCCAGTGAAGACAGTCGTTACAAAATGGATTCTTCACTTGAAAACTCTCGAGAAGGCTTTTTAAATCAGAGCTTGACTAGCTGTTCATCTGAGTCGAGTTATGAGTCAGGAGGAGGTCACAGCAGGCAGCCTGGCCCTGAAGCAGGCTGAAGGGTGTTTGTATTGCGGTCCCCGAGCTCAGCTTGTGCTCCACCGCCCGTGTTCCATCGGCTGCGCTGCTGAGAAACTGGAACTGTATTTGGGATTTAAGAAAAACCTAGCTGGGTTCTAACCCTACGAATAATATTAACAACAAAAGCAGTAATAACAATCACTGGAGCGTTGCCCCAGCTCGAGCGATGGCAGTCCAGGCCGGTGCCTACACTCTTCTGCTTCTGGAGTCAGGCCAGAGAGAAAGTTCCGACCTGGACATGATATGTCTGACTCTTTCTAGATGTTCTTTCCTTCAAAATAAAAAGAATGCTTACATTGTGTCGGGAGGCATGGGGACTGGATGGTCATCTCCCTACCCTTCCTGGGGCCTGTGGACCCCCTCCTCTTCCTGGGGGCCGCCTCACTACTCCCTGCACCCCCCACCCCCCTGGGCCCGCGCCCTGGCCACCCCGCTGAGAGGCTGTGCTCGTGCTTTTTGGCTGCAGTTCATCCAGTGGAACATCCACAAGAGCGGCCTGAAGGTGTCTGAGTGCGGCCTGCCCGCCGACGCCACAGGCCCCTTCGTGCTATCCGGTTACAGCGGCTACAAGCAGGTCCAGGTGCCCCGGGGCCGACTCTTCGCTTTCGACTCGGAGGGCAATTACATGCTGACGTGTTCTGCCACGGGGGGCGTCATCTACAAGGTACCTGGGGGCCCGGTGGGTGGCAGGGAGGTTCCTTGCCAAAGGCCTGGGCGTGGCTGAGCTCGAGCCCCCGTCCCTGCCTCTGTCCCTGCCCGGTGGCCGTGGAGACACCTCTGGCCTGGGATGGACAGTATCTGGGCCTGCCGGCTGCAGGCTGGCTCAGGGGAAACCGTGGGGACGGGAACGAGGCTGGCCTGCCTCTCTGCTCACCTATCCCTGTCCCTTGATGAGACTCTGCCCCTTTCTGCCTGCCTCCTTGGGAATAATAACAATCATAGAACATCGAGAACTAGGGAGGAGGGCTGTGTGTTGGTTTGGGTGAGTGCCCAGGTGGTCTCTTCCAGTTACTCTAGATCTCGCGTAGATTTATTGTTTTATGAGACGTCCTGCGGGTCAAGGACATTACAAGCCACGGCTGGGACAGAAATTCAGGGGTGTCATGGCGTGTGTCGCATGGCGAGTAAGCTGTCCACTCTGTTTTGTCCCTCATTCGATCTGCTTGTCTTAACCCTCTCATCATAGCCTCTCTGGTTCAGGTACCTTGTTTGTGTATATAATTGAGTGAAATTCTAAACCTCTCCGTCTGGACTTGTCTTAACAAGTAGACAGTGAGGGAGTGGGGGAGGGGATGAGGCTTTGGTGGCCTGAGCACGTAGTTCTAGTTCCACGTGAACGTGGTGGGGCTTTGTCTGCAGGCAGAAGGCGTCACGGAGTGAGTGGGATGCTCTCCCCCGGGGGCTCACCGTCCACGGGCAGCTGTACCCTGGTGGGACAGCCGTGGGTGGGTGTGGCCTTGGTACGGGCAGTGTACACCGGAGACAGTGTGGCCCCTCTCCTGGTGCTTACGATTCAGTGAGAAAGAGACACAATTATCAGCAGTGAGGACACAGAGCTGAGGGCTCAGAGGGGAGGAAGCCGGGTGGGGACCGAGGCCGTGGGGAGGACTGGGAAGGGGGCGCTTGGCTTTGGAGGAGGAGGAGGAAGGCGGGCCTTGGGGCCCCACGGGGCAGCAGGGAGCAAGGGGGGAGGGGCGGGGCTGCAGAAGTGGGAAGTCAGGGCCTTCCTGACCTTAAGAGTGGTGCCAGGAGCCTGGGTTTACTCCCAACAGGACTCCTCTTCTCTATAGGTGACGACTCGGGTGGCTCTTGCCCTCCCCTTAGAAATTAATTCCATAGTTTGTGTTTACTTGTTTGTTCGTTTCAATGGATATTTTAATAAAAACCTTTTTAAAGCTTTGCTGAGCTACAGTTGATAAATCGCTCAATAACTATGTTTAAGGTATACAATGTGATGCCGTCATATAAAGTTCCATAATTTCTTGTAATTGCTATTGGGAGATACTGTAAAGAGCTTTCTGTTTAAAGCCTAATTTTATTTCATTATTTAAAGACTTGGTTGAGTTTCAGGTGGGCTCTCCTTTTGCTCTCTGTATGACTGTGTGTGTATATGTGTATTATTTTATTTTTGATCCTGTAGGCTTTGTCACTTGTCCTGATCAGTTCAGATCAGTTTGTAGTCAGACTTGCTCTTTAACCAGTTAATGAGTTGAGAGCTTCCCTGCGCCCCCTGTATCCTTTAAAAATGTCAGTTCAGTCGTGTCCGACTTTTTGCGATCCCATGGACTGCAGCACACCAGGCCTCCCTGTCCATCATCAACTCCCGGAGCTGGCTCAAACTCATGTCCATTGTGTCGGTGATGCCATCCAACCATCTCATCCTCTGTCATCCCCTTCTCCTCCTGCCTTCAATCTTTCCCAGCATCAGGGTCTTTTCGGACACCCACAGCAGGTTGAAAGGTGGCAGAGAGAATTCTGCCTCTTAAAGTATGTTAGGAACTTATTTTCCCCTTTGGTTGAAGGAGTAACTGTAGTCAGGAAATTGAAGGTATTGCTGGTCCAAGTGGCCAACCTGAGACTTTCTGTCCGGAGGGACATGTGTGCCTGGGCACGTCCTGGGCTTGGGGTGGCAGCCCCCGGGCACAAGGCGGTTTGGCCCCCGGAAGTGGATAAACTGCCTGTTTGTGAGCACTGCCTGATGATGCTGCCTCCTGTCCCCTTGCAGCTGGGCGGGGACGACAAGGTGCTGGAGAGCTGCGTGAGCCTGGGCGGCCACCGCGCCCCCGTGGTCACCGTGGACTGGAGCACAGCCATGGACTGCGGGACCTGCCTCACGGCCTCCATGGATGGCAAGATCAAGCTGACCACCCTCCTGGCCCATAAAGTCTGACGGGACCCACCCCGAGGGTCACCCACGGAAGCAGTATTACCCTAGCATGCGGGTGAAGACAGGAGATGAAGTGCCCTCGCGGCCCCCTGCCGGCTGGGCAGTCTTCAGGGAGAGGTTGCCCAGAGCGCTGGGGCGCTGTCCAGAGACCCGACTGGAACGGGAGCCGTGTGCAGTGGTGGCACATGCTCCCCAGACCTGGGCTCGCTGGGTCTGCCAGGAACGGGCTCCAGATGGCAGGGGAGAGCTCAGGAAGAAGAAGAAGCGTTGTGGTGGCTGCTCTGTTGGCCCAGAAGAGATTGGAAGTATTTTGTATATATTTGCTCAGTTTTCTTTTTTAAGAAAAGAATGCTCTTGTGGTCACCCGGCCTCTCTTTCTGGAACGCGTGTGTGCAGCAGCGTGTCTGCCTGCACCTTTCGCCCTGGTGACGGTCATGGCGAGCCCAGGTCCTGTGCCCTGGCTCTGACCTCACCAGCCTCGGGGCTGACCTTTATCAGAGGGTTGCTCTTGCTTCGCCATAGAAGTAGAACGTCTTCTCTCTCCGGTTCCATTGGCCAACCAAGGTTTGTGCCGTTCCTTGGTCTTTGGGCTTGTGTCAAGGAGGCTATGGGCTTCCCTTGTGGCTCAGCTGGTAAAGAATCCACCTGCAATGCGGGAGACCTGGGTTCGATCCCTGGGTTGGGAAGATCCCCTGGGGAAGGGAAAAGCTACCCACTCCAGTCTTCTGGCCTAGAGAATTCCATGGACTGTAAAGACCACGGGGTCTCAAAGAGTCAGATACAACTGAGTGACTTTCACTTTCAAGGAGGCTATAGTGTCTCTTCTTTTCCCAGAGAGTTGGCAGCTTTTGTTCCAGAAGCTTCTCAGCACAAGGGCAGGATCTGAGGTGTCTGCCCCTTCCATCTGAGTGGACGTGTTTTCCCGGGACCTGTCAAGGGGGCTCCTCCTGTTCTGTCCACTTCGCATGCTTGAGTTTGAACAGAGCCAGCCACTGGCGCCCTCTGCTGGTGAGTGGCCAGAGGAGCAAGTCGGCCAAGTGCCGGCCAGGAAGCTAGGGTTCTCGCCTTCTTTCTGGATGTGTCCACAGGCTGGCCCTCTGCTTCCTGGCTGGGTGGGACTTTGAAAGGGCAGATGCCCTCACAGGGTGGAGAAGCATGAGAGGATGACTGCCTTCTCCCACTTGAATTTCCATTTGAGGTGCTGGGGTTTCAGGCCTGGACCTCGGGCTCCGACACTTGATAGGGCAGCCTTGTCACCAGGCTCTGCTCAGAACAGTTGTTGCAGAGGCTTTTTGGGCTCCAACCCAGATCTGGGGTGCAGGCCTGGTGAGGAGGTGCTCCCAGTTACCTCCTTTTGGAAAATCATGAAAAGATGGGCATTAAAACTTTGGCTCTGATCTGCTGGCAGTTGGGAGGAAAGCTGCTGCTGCTGCTAAGTCACTTCAGTCGTGTCCAACTCTGTGCGACCCCAGAGACGGCAGCCCACCAGGCTCCCCCGTCCCTGGGATTCTCCAGGCAAGAACACTGGAGTGGGTTGCCATTTCCTTCTCCAGTGCATGAAAGTGAAAAGTGAAAGTGAAGTCGCTCAGTCGTGTCCACCTCCTAGCGACCNAGTAAACTCCGGGAGTTGGTGATGGACAGGGAGGCCTGGCATGCTGCAGTCCATGGAGTCGCAAAGAGTTGGATCCGACTGTGCGACTGAACTGAACTGAACTGAGTGGGCCATTGCTGTGCTTGGAAATGGATATTTATCCTGTGGTAAAGCAGCAATTAGACTTGAAGTACAGGCCTAGATCTACTGTCAAATTTGTAGTACACCTCTGAGTGTCCTTCCAAGTGTAACAGAGGGAAGAATACCAGAGGAACATCAGGGAACACTGAGACTCCAAGGGGCATGACTAGCGTAATAGAGGGAACACTGCCTTATGAGTTGGAAGGCCTAGGTTCTAAAGGTGGCTTTGCTAATACTGTATTATAGGACTTAGGTTGAGACCATTCATTTAGTCTCTAAGTTTCCATTCTTTCATCTGAAAAACAAAGGTTAATGTTACTGTGTGAAAGCAGCCCATGAAGTCCTATAGAAATTTAAGATAAAATTGCCATAGTATACACATTTTATGAAAACCATAATAATGTATTTCATTTGCAGATGCTGAGTCAGTCTCTTAAAATATACCCCATGAAAGCTTTTTTTTTTCATGCAAACTCCTATCATTCTCTTTGGTCACTATTATAAATCTCAAAGCGCAAAAATGGAGAGACATGGCACCTTCATGAAGTCTCAGATCTTAGGGAGACAGAATGCTAAGGGATGGATCGTCTTTGACTCTACATGACTCTTTTTCTCACTCACTCGATCATAATTCTGCATTTCATAGGTGATCATAACTCACAGAAGAACTTACCTTCAGTGTAAACTCATTAAGTACGCACTGTGCATCTGTTGGAAGTTTAACAGGGCTCCCTTTGCCTTTGTTCATGTTCAAGCGGTTGACTTTATATTTCCTCCTCAGCATTCAGAGGTGGTTGAAAAGATGAACACTTGAACAAATGTTTGAGGCAGAAAGTTGAGTCATGTCTCCACTTCAGCCTAGGACAGGAGTCACTGCTGTGAGAAAACTGCACACATCACAGGAAGGCATTACTTGGATGGGGAAGAGAAGCAAAACCAATAATGATGATGGCCCAAGATAAGATCACGTCACCACTGCTTTATAAACAAAAGCTCTTCAACAAAACCAGTGTCAGCGGAAGGTTCACGTATTCTTGCTTTACTGAGCATGAAATGGGATTGAAAGATGGTATTAAACGGATTATTAAACTGAAGAAATGATGTTTTGTGATCTTTCACACCAAAGCCCCCACTTGAGACAGGCATTGTCTCAGTAAAAACAAAACAAAACAAAACAAAACAAAAAAATCTCTCCAAAGGCTCAAGTCCTTTATATGGAGCCCAAGTCTCTTAAATGTTAGACTGGAAGTTTTATTTCCCATTTTCATGCTGAACTGTGATTCCTTGGGAGATTACTGTTGCTCTTCATTTATTTTATTCTTATGTCAACATGTAGAAAAGGAATGTTTATGAGAACTTCTAAATTTCACACAGAGAAAATTCTTTCATGTGCCAAGAAAGAAAACAATAATTCATCTTAAAGGATATAAAGCCTTTTTTTATTTCTAGCATTTTCTCCCCTATTTTTTAAATTTCTGTACGACTCAGATTAAACATTAGCAATNTTCACACAGAGAAAATTCTTTCATGTGCCAAGAAAGAAAACAATAATTCATCTTAAAGGATATAAAGCCTTTTTTTATTTCTAGCATTTTCTCCCCTATTTTTTAAATTTCTGTACGACTCAGATTAAACATTAGCAATGTGTTTAAAACCTTGCTTGGTTTAGGCTTTTGGAAACAAATTATACAATGAAGCTTCACTTATTAAAAGCCTAAAGAAGTAGCAGGATCAAATAATCATTATTTCCTATCCTTATGCAAATGAAAATTGACATTCTCATGTAATTAAGACACACGCCACAGAATGACATTAGCAGCAAATATATACTTTATGATTTTATAAAGTTGTAATTATTTTAGTAAACTAAATAAATTTAAAATCTAAATATGGTTTCGAAGCCTTCAAAAGAACTCCAAGGTTTAGGCAATATCATCAATAATCACAGATGACACACTCTGAATTGAGCCTCCCTTTGAGAAGAACTTAAAATCATGGATTTTTAAAAAACTTTAAAGGCTTACATGAGATAGTAGGAATGTTAAAAATTCACAGACACTGAAAGCAACTTGAAAAATAAAACAAAGATATGAACTAACGATGGAAGCCAGCATATACACTGAGGATGTTTGCTTAAGTTGATCTTGAACTTTATGGTCTCAAGGTGAATCAGAGTTATGGACTAACGGGGTCTCACCCAGGATGGTGAATCTAATAGTGATATTTCCAACATAAAGTGTAAAGGCAAACAGAAATAATGTAGCCCTTCAACATTTATCCTTAGCCAAGGAAAATTACCTGTCTGCATAAAACAGGAAAATTCATACCTAAAGGGAAATGTTTCCCCCTGAATCTCTGTAATAACATCAGGTGTCAAACATGATCACAACCCAGATTCCCACTCTCCAATCATTTATAAACTTAAAATTGGAAATGTACTTTACAGGAGTGTCAGATTTGAAGATTTCCTTAGTAACTTTGCAGAGACAATTGCAAATCCTCTGTGGAAACTCACCTGCACATAGAGAGTATAAAGTGGAGGACCCAAACATATAAACAACAAGGCTTCATAAGCAAGACTTCAGATACCAGGATTGTCAGAACCATACAAATGTGTATGTTTAATATGCTTTAAAAAATAAATGGACTCGAAGTTTATGCCAGAAGCAAGAAACTATTTTCTTAATGACCAAAGATATTTGTAAAAGAATTAAATAGAACTTCTGGGGGAAAAAAAAATGTTGAATGGAACTGAAATCAACAGAGAATTAGACACAACTGACGAGGAGACTAGAAAACTAAGAAATAGATTAAAAGAAAAATATCAGATTGCAGCACAGAGAGGCAAGAATGTAGAAAATATAAAGCAAAAGTTGAAAAACAGGATCAAATAAGAAGGACTAACATTAGTATAATTGGAGCCCAAGGAGGAGAGACTGTAAAAAGAGGAGAAAATACTAATGCTTGGCATCAGGAAGCCTGCAAGTCTGAAGCAATAAATACAAAGAAATTCACTCTTTGACGGGTCATAGTGAAGCTGTAAAACACCAAAGGCAAAGAGATTACAAAGAGAAAAAGGCCAATTACAAGGGAATGACAGTTATACCAATAATTGATCTCTTAATTAGAAACAAAGGAATCCAGAAACAATGCACCAGTATCTTAAAAATATTAAGAGAGAATTAGCCAACCAACAGTTGTATACTCCATGAAAATGCTTTTGAGAGAGAAGTCAAAGATATTGTTAAATAAACAAAAGTAGAGAGAAATCTCTATGTATCTTCATTAAAGAAATTCAAAAGGATGCACTTCAAGGAAGAGGAAGGTTCTAACTGGAAGGCCTGAGATGTTAGAAGGAATAATGAGCCAAGAAGGTGATACATCTTTTTTCAAGTGACTATATAAAGCAATAAAACAGTATCTTATAAAGATAGACTAAAATGTACAATTATATCACATAACTCTAAAGCAGTCAGACCATAGAAAGTGAAAGATTCTGGTATTACCTAAAGGCTAGAAAATACATTTCAGTTAAGTGTGCATGTAAAATGTGCTTCAGTTCAGTTCAGTTCAGTCGCTCTTTGCGTGTCTGACTCTTTGCAACCCCTTGAATCGCAGCACACCAATCCTCCCTGTCCATCGCCAACTCCCAGAGTTCACTCGGACTCATGTCCATCGAGTCAGTGATGCCATCCAGCCATCTCATCCTCTGTTGTCCCCTTCTCCTCCTGCCCCCAATCCCTCCCAGCATCAGAGTCTTTTCCAATGAGTCAACTCTTCGCATGAGGTGGCCAAAGTACTGGAGTTTCAGNAGATCCCCTGGAGAAGGAAATGGCAACCCACTTCGGTATTCTTGCCTGGAAGATTCCATGGACCGAGTAGCCTGGTGGGCTACAGTCCGTGGGATGGCAGTGACTTAGGCACTAAAAACAGTTCGTCACTGCTCTCGTCATGGTTTCACATGTTCCATTTCCATCTGTGCCCCCGTGTGAGATGGCCACACAATTCCCTGTCTACCCTGACTTAGCAAAAATACCCTCCCACCCCCGTAGTCACTCATGTCATTCTGTTTTTTTCAATTCATTCTTCCTGCCTGAAGGTCTAATGATATGCAGTAGCAAGACTTTGTATGTACAGTTGGGCCTTATTTAGTTTCTCGCCATTTGCCCACGTTCACCACCTGTGTGTCTGTCCCAAGTGACGCGTCCTGGGTGCCCCTGCACTGTCCCTCACATCAGAGGCCGCCAGCGGGAAATCTCCTTCACCCATGAAGTGTTTAATAAGCCCTCTAGGTGCCCGTGGGAGAGGCCAGCAAGTGTCTACAAGTGTGCTCTTCAGTCCCAGAGGGTGGGGACGAGACTGGAACGCCTGAATTCCTGGGCCAGGGAAGGACAGTGTGCTGTGCCCGGCTGGTGTGTCGTGTCCTGGAGCTTATTACCCGGAGAGACCCTGGACGCCGCGGGCGTCCACTCCCGGACAACGTCTGCAGTAATGTGGCCTTCCTGCTGCTTCCTCGGGAACAGGGCTCCGCAGGGCTGTTAGTGCCCCGGTCGCCCCTGGACGCCTTCTCCCCTTTTTCCTGCTCTCCACCCACTCCCTCAGCTCCTGCCACACTGGCTTCCTTGAGCATCCCCCGAAACCTTCAGACAAGCTCGGGCCTCTGTGCTGGCATTCCCCCGCCTGGAGTGTTCTTCCGTTGCCACGTGTCTGCTGCCTCCCTTGAGGTCTCTGCTCAGAGATCTTTTTCTCAGTGACGCCGTCCCTGGCTGGCATCTTGAACCTGTGACGGCTCCTCCACGGCACCCTGCTCTCTCTCGGTAGCATCTCCCACCATCTTAACGTCCTAAATACTTTGTGAGGGCTGCCTACAGCCCTCAATAGAATGTAAACCTCAGGCGGGTAAGGAATTTTATGCTATGCAAATTAGATACAAGTCTGTGGCCGTCTGTCTCTATCAGAATCTGTCTTTAGCTGTTACACCCCCAACACTCCCTGGCACGTCTGTGAATATCCACCAAGCAGCCTCTGGATGCAGCGTGAACGTCCAGCCATGGCCCACAGAGCTTCGTAAACGCCTCCCTCTCATTTTTTTGATACTTCTCTGTCCTGGCTCTCTTTCTTCAGGTCCTTCTCTGTTTATTTTTCTTCTTCTTCCCATTTCCTAAATGTCAGTTTCCTCAACTTATCCCCTCTTTCTCACACGCGTGTGAGCCTGTAGTTTCAGGGGTTGGACAGTGAGGCCACCTGCAAGGACGGACTCCCGTGTGATTGACGGCTGAGGCTGTGGACCAGTTGCTGCCACGGCCCTGAGAACTGGCTGGTAAAGCCTGGGTGTTATCATTTTGCTGCCATCGGATGCCATAGAGCTTGCAAGTTTTGTGGAACAGAAGCTCGAAAGAAAAACGAGTGGGTCTTTCGGTTGCTATGGGCTACAAATTCATCTCCCGGGCTTTTTCCTCTCGTTAGTGACTTAAGAAAGCTGTAGGCGGCCACAGGGCAGAACTTGCCTCGAGAAGTCTTTGTGATACTGGAAGGCGTGTCTGAGAAGGCATCTAGCTTGACTGAGGACTTAATGATTAAATACTAAACTCAGAATCTTTTTGCGTGTTTACTCTGTGCCAGTCCAGTGTTAAGTCCACTGTGGGAACACATTTACGTTATCACGTCCGTGTTCCAGAGGGAAAAACGGAGGCTTCCGGAGGCTCAGTACCTTCCCCAGGCGAGGCTGGTGCAGCCTGTCGGGCAGGACTGAGCTCTGCCTCCCCAGGCCGGGCCCCTGCACGCGTCCTCCCCTCTCACACTCACGTCTATAACGGGCAGACGCCCCAGCGTTTTCATCTAGCATGGTAGGGAAGCTGTGGAGCAGTCCCCTCTGCCGTTGGCTAGCTACGTGAACGTCTTCTCTGCCTAGGTTTCTCATCTGGAAAACGGGTATAATAATAGAACGTGTTTTGTAGATGTTGTGGAAATTAAATGAGGTGATTTGCGTGCAGCCTGGGGAACATTACCTAGTAAGTATTACTTAAATTATCATGGTGGAGAGGAAGTTGAGGCTCAGAGATGTGAGTTCTGGGGGAGGCGTTAGGGCTGGTGTTCACGACCAGAGTGTCCCTGGAGGGCCCGGCCTCACTGGTGTCTGGCACTGATGGCTCTGGGATGGGGTTAGGGACGTGGCGATCAAGCGCGTGGACCTTAGTGCCAGACCAGCCAGGTTCAGGCCCTATCCTGTCACTCAAAGCATAAGACCTTGAGCATTTCACAGGCTGGCCCGTGCCAATGTCCCTGCCCTCAGAGCACCTGCTGGCCTGTTCCTGGGGGTTGTTGTGAGACTGAAAGGAGCTAATTTGATCCGTACAAGTGGACTGGTGCCTGCTGTGGTGCTGCCCAGGAGGCGGTGGTTCAGGGGAAGGGGAGACGAGAGAAGAGCCCGCAGAGGCGGGGGGTGGGGCTGCAGCAGGCACGGAGAGGCAGGGAGTCCAGGGGAGAAAGCGCGAGCAGAGGAAAGTCCGAGAAACAGAGCCTGGCAGAGCGGAGGGCCGGCTTGCCAGGGGAGGCCCCGGCCCTGACGGGAACGTGTCTGGCTGCGCAGCTCTGGGGACCAGTGTGTTCATGGCTTGGGTGTGGCTCCTGACAGAAGCAAACACAAAGGGAAGAAGGAAGGGCAACGTGTCATATTTCCTCCAGCAGAAATGTGAGCCCAGGTTCTTATTTCTGAAAACGAGGCCACAGAAGTGTTGCCTGAGTGTGTTAAGACGGCAGCAGCACCCGGGTTTCAGAGGCTGTGTGGACAGCCGGGCCAGCGGTGGCTTTTTATGGAACGCCGTGACGTCTGGATTTATTTAATTTTTCCATGTAAATAAAGCAGCTCGGCCAGCAGAAACATGACTACACCATGAGACTGCAGAGTGGAGCGCCCGCTGCCCCTCCGCCTCCCGCAAGCCGCCGGGGTAGACTGTCTCAGCGGCTCCATTAATATTAACTCGCTGTTGCTGCAGTTGCTTTGTTGCTCATTAGCCCTGCTGGCAAGCAGACTGTCCAGCTGGGAGCAAAGGTCAAAAAAATGGTTTTAGTGGTGGTCGGTGGGGTGGCGGGGGGAGGAATCCTTAAAAATGAGGAAGTGCCTGCACCTTGGGACCCATTCTTGTTTGGTTTTTATTGGGTGGACTTCACAGTGCAGTTTCCGGGAGGCTAAGGTTCATAGGACCCAGGAACTTCCCTGGCAGTCCAGTGGTTAAGACCTTGCCTTCCAATGCACGGGGTGCAGGTTCGATCCCTAGTTGGGGCGCTGAGATCCCACAGGGACCAAAACATAAAAAACAGAAGCAATATTGTAACAAATTCAATAAAGACTAAAAATGGTCACATCAGGAAAAAAAAATCTTGAAAAAAGATTCACAGGACCTAGAGGAGAGTTTGAAGACAGATAATAGTACTGGAAACCAGTGACTGCCTTTGTCTGTCACTCTTGTTTAAAACTTCTGGGCCATAGCCTGTGGCCTGTGGGACTCCTTAGCTTCCTGACCAGGGATCAAATCCACGCCTCCTGCATTGGAAGTCGGTCTCAACCGCTGGGGCGCCGGGGAGGTCCCTTCAGCCGCCCCTCTGGATGTGCTGCCCCTGTCCTCTCTGCCTCCTGCACTTGCCCGGAGTCACTGTCCCCCCGGTACTGACCAGGCCATCCTGTGGCCCCCAGGGTCACACACGCGGGACGGTCCCCTGAGTCACAGGCCCTGGGCAGTCAGCAACACGCAGGGCGGCTGGGGCACCAGACACCAAGCATGTGTTTTCACAAAGATAATGCTAAGTTTTGAAGCGATTTGGGAAAGCAGATAAACAGGATGGCTGAAACAGAAAGCCTGGCAGCAGGAAGCGATGAGCCTCCAGGGGAGGGCCGGGGGTTGGGGGGCGCCTGTGCGCGAGGCAGGCATCCGATCTGAGGCCTGAGGGCTGTTGAAAGAGCCAGGCAAAGAGTCTTCCAGAAGGAGGGGGCAGTGGTTAGAGATACCGCGTGTTGGGAGAGGAGCAGCCTGGGGGCGGGGTGGCAGCCTGCCGACCGTGGGGGCAGGATGAGGCTGGGTGACCGTGGGGCCTCGGAGGCCAGGGTGAGAGGTGTGGATTACGTCCTCACCAGGCACTGCTTCATCGCCTCAAGCCCCTGCTCCCCGAACCTGAGGCACGTGTCCCAGGCGGCGGGGCTGGGGGTGTGGAGAGCTCCCCACAGTGCTGGCCTCGTCTCTGGCAGTGCCTGGAAGCCCTGCTCTAAAGCTAGTGGTCGCAGTTTGCCCCCAGCAGTCAGAAGGAAGGAGGAGGAGAGGAGGTGAAGACTGGTAGACGGTCACTAAGCCTAGTCCTTCAGTTTTGCCAGAGGTATTTTGCGAGCTGGCCGGAGGGAACCAAGTCTTCTAGGACTTGCCCTCCATCCCCACACAGGAGGGTGCGCCTCTCACCTGGAGCCTGTAACACACGTTAAATGGCTTCATGACTCAAGCAAGATAACTCAGCCAGTCTCAGACAAACTGAGCTGCACATGCGCTGGGCCCTCCCGCTCCGTCCCTCAGGAAGCGAGTCTTCCCCTGGTCACTTGTGGAGGGGCGCTGACTGAGGCCTGGTGCATGCCGGTGTGGGGGATGCTCGGGAAGGGGCTGACGTTGCGCCTCCTGTGTGTTCTCTGCTCTGCCAGGGTATCTGCGGTCAGACCTCCGCCTCCCTCCTGCTGCCGAGTAGGCGGTAGGTCTGTGTCCTCACAGAAGATCTGGGGATCTCCTCCCAAAGCCCACAGGTTTTGGCTGATAAAGTTCATTTGTGTATTGAGGCTCATAAAATGAGGTGGCTCCAGTGGCCTGGCCCAGGTCACAAATCTAAACCCAAGTCAGCCTGCGTGAGAAACACCTGTCAAGGAACCCTGACATCCACCACTCACAGCCCCCCAGCAGCCTTAGCCAGTTCACCTTCCCTAGGAAGCAGGGCCTGCTGGCTACGAGGTCAGGGTGTCCTTACAAGTCATAGGACCTCTTCCAGTGCTCTGTGGGACTCGCTCTTGCCCCAGATCCCTAGGAGGGGTGCTCCCCTGCTCCTGACGGGCTATGCTCCCTTGATCTGTGGCTTGTTTTCCTGTGAGTGAAGGAATGAGTCAAGTAGCTACTATAAATTGTTTCAGCTTTGTCCTTTTGACAGGGCTGAGAGAACTAAGGTGTGAGTCCAGGGGTACAGAATAAAGTGTCTCAGTTTCTATAGAACCTACTATGCGTGCTTTTGAGGATTAAACCTCCAAAGATACTTGTTATATATTACATTACTTGAAGATGCAATTCACTGGAAGAGACCAAAAGTAGACTGATCACTGAGGTCACTGCAGTGCCCAGCTCCCAGGTAGAAGTAACTGAGGGGGAAGTGAAATCAACAGAAGAGGACGGACAGGGACTGGGTGGCCGGCTCAGAGAGCAGACAATCAGAAAAGCCACGCCTATGAACACACTCTTAATACACCATTAAGAGTGGCATTATAATTCAGTGGAAGGAAGGGCTTTCCTTTAATTAATGCTGAAGCAGTTAGTTAAAACCATTTTAGGGCCTCATCTCCCTCCACATACCAAAATAAATTTCACATGGACCCAGTAGTGAGATGTAAGGAACAAGCAGATAAAATAAAAAAGATCTAGAAAAAAGTAGATATTTGATTTATGAATGAGAAAAGAATGCTCTGAGCTTAAAAGCAAATTGAAACTACAAAGGAAAAATGGTATGGACTTAACCGGGAAAATGTACATTTGTATACAACAGAAACACAAAATTAAAAGTCAGTGAGCATGGAAAAATATTTGCTACCAATATGGAATGGTTAATATACCTAATATAAAAAAATGTTTATGCCAAAAAGTTAAAAAACATTTAATCCCCATGAAAATGGACGAGGCACATGAAAAGATGTTTCACCTGAGAAGGAATGCAAAGTAGTTAAGTGTAAAAACCTCTTTTTTCCTTATTTGTATCCTCCACTAGACGTGCGAGGGTTTCTCCCCCACCAGGAATTCTCTGCGACGCCTACATGTCCTGTAGCCCATTCTGACTCTGTCTGCCTGGAGGTAGCAGCTCCCCAGGCTGAGGCCGCGCTGCCCCCGGTCACAAACCTGTGTCATCACCGGTGCTCCTGACCAACCAGCGACAGTTGGAGGTCCCCATAGCTCCCTCCTTGGGTCTGATTAATTTACTAGAGCGGCTCACAGAACTTGGGCCATCAGTCTGCTTTGTTAGTGTACTGGTTCAGCTTAAAAGGACACAGCCCAGGAGCAGCCACCCAGAAGACGCATGGGGCAGAGGACGGGGGGAGGGTTCGCGGAGCTGCCATGCCCTGTCTAGGCCTTTCACCCTCCCGGTGTCTCCGTGCGTCCACCAGCCCAGAAGCCCTTGAATCCTGTCCTTTAGGGATGTTTTGTGGAGGTTTCATTACTCAGGTGTGATCGATGGAATCATTGGCCCATTGGTGATATACTCTTATCTCCACCCACTCTCACCTCCCTGGAAGTTGGGGCTGAAGGTTCCAACCCTTTAAATGTGTGGTTGTTTTCCCTGGCAACCAGCCCCTCTCCTTAGGGACTTTCCAAAAGTTGAGTCATTAACATAAACTCAGAGGTGGTTGAAAAGGGTTTGTAGTGAATTAAAAAAGAAAAACNATACACCATTAAGAGTGGCATTATAATTCAGTGGAAGGAAGGGCTTTCCTTTAATTAATGCTGAAGCAGTTAGTTAAAACCATTTTAGGGCCTCATCTCCCTCCACATACCAAAATAAATTTCACATGGACCCAGTAGTGAGATGTAAGGAACAAGCAGATAAAATAAAAAAGATCTAGAAAAAAGTAGATATTTGATTTATGAATGAGAAAAGAATGCTCTGAGCTTAAAAGCAAATTGAAACTACAAAGGAAAAATGGTATGGACTTAACCGGGAAAATGTACATTTGTATACAACAGAAACACAAAATTAAAAGTCAGTGAGCATGGAAAAATATTTGCTACCAATATGGAATGGTTAATATACCTAATATAAAAAAATGTTTATGCCAAAAAGTTAAAAAACATTTAATCCCCATGAAAATGGACGAGGCACATGAAAAGATGTTTCACCTGAGAAGGAATGCAAAGTAGTTAACTGTAAAAACTTCTTTTTTCCTTATTTGTATCCTCCACTAGACGTGCGAGGGTTTCTCCCCCACCAGGAATTCTCTGCGACGCCTACATGTCCTGTAGCCCATTCTGACTCTGTCTGCCTGGAGGTAGCAGCTCCCCAGGCTGAGGCCGCGCTGCCCCCGGTCACAAACCTGTGTCATCACCGGTGCTCCTGACCAACCAGCGACAGTTGGAGGTCCCCATAGCTCCCTCCTTGGGTCTGATTAATTTACTAGAGCGGCTCACAGAACTTGGGCCATCAGTCTGCTTTGTTAGTGTACTGGTTCAGCTTAAAAGGACACAGCCCAGGAGCAGCCACCCAGAAGACGCATGGGGCAGAGGACGGGGGGAGGGTTCGCGGAGCTGCCATGCCCTGTCTAGGCCTTTCACCCTCCCGGTGTCTCCGTGCGTCCACCAGCCCAGAAGCCCTTGAATCCTGTCCTTTAGGGATGTTTTGTGGAGGTTTCATTACTCAGGTGTGATCGATGGAATCATTGGCCCATTGGTGATATACTCTTATCTCCACCCACTCTCACCTCCCTGGAAGTTGGGGCTGAAGGTTCCAACCCTTTAAATGTGTGGTTGTTTTCCCTGGCAACCAGCCCCTCTCCTTAGGGACTTTCCAAAAGTTGAGTCATTAACATAAACTCAGAGGTGGTTGAAAAGGGTTTGTAGTGAATTAAAAAAGAAAAACAAAAGCACCTTTACCTCTATTATCACTTAAGAAATGCCAAGGATTTTAGGAGCTCTGTGCCAGAAATGAGGGCAGAGACGGAACATCTATTTCTTATTGTAAATCACTCTGTCACATTAACTAACATGAAAAAAAAAAATCTACACCTCAAGTAATATAATCAAAGATAAGCCAAATAGTCTTTGAGTTTCCCTATCAAAACTGCAGATAAAAACACTTGATACCAAGAGTGCAATAAAACTGACATCTTCATAGAATAACGGTGGATGTGAAAATCCTTACAAACTTTCTGAGAGGCAGTAGAACAAAAAGCACTGAAAACACTGAAAATCACCATACCCCTTTGGGCAATTAATTCCCCTTATGAGTCAGGCAGCAATCAGAAATGCCATCAGTGATTTATATACAGGGATGTTTATCATAGTATTACTTTAGCCAAAAATGAGAAGCAACATTAGAATCAGATTATGACGTATCAAGAGAATAAAACTCTATGTAACCTTTAGAAAAACCAGGTCTGAAATCACACTATACAGTGTGACCGCAAGAAAGATACTAAGGCAGTGTTCTAAAATGTTGATGTTAGTTCTGTATCTCTGGGCATTATGGGCAAGAGTTCTTTTCTTTTCGCATTAAAAATATCTCCAGAGTCATGCGTTCCATTTGTGTAAAAGTGAAATTTAGAAAACAGTGTTAGCGATTAGATAAAGCAGGTGGGTTGGCTGGAAAGAGTGCTGAGAAAGGGGAATATGCAAAATCAAAAGGAGACCGTCAGGCTCGGATTCAGGAGTTTGGGAGAGATGAGGTTTAGGAAGAAGATACTGAAAAATGCACTTCAGTTGTCACGAGGGAGGAGGGAAAGACAATCCCAAATATGTGTTTATCTTTTCCCAAGGAATGTTTGATTTTACAGGTGAAGAAGCCAACTGGAAATTTTAGGGGAAACATCTGCACCAACAGAATAAAATCCCACTGTGGATTTCCACCAAGTTGTGAAAAGCAATGTAGTCCAATACCATCAGGTCTAAAAATCTCTTAGACCCTACTGTCTTCTTTCTGAGTCGAGAGCACAGGTTTTTCTGACAGTCTTAGTCCACAGTGTGTATTTTCAGGAGGACTCATGGGATTCCTGTTCAGCTACTGCAAGTCTGTGATCTGCCTTTGTTTGGCTGCCTATTTCCACCTCATGCGCCATGGACTATTTGTATAGACCCAGTGCAAAATCCCACTGCCGTTGCTGTCCTATGCATTTCTAACCAGTCATACTGGCATTACCTGCAACACTTTGGAGGCCACAGGCCCACAGGCTGATGCTGAAGGGAGTAGGGAGAAGGAGGTGGGGAGAGCTGAGCTCATGGAGGTGGGCCATCTGTGGGGGTGGGGCGGTGGTCCCCAGACCCTGACTACCGGTTATTTTCCGGGGTCCGTGGCTAGAATGCAGGGTCTGAGAGGAAAGCCCACTTGTCTTCAGAGCAGCAGGCATCTAGGTGAGCTGTTGGGCACACAAGGCAGGTACTTACCGAAAAGAAGATGCAGAACGCACAAAGCGCTCTTCAAGAGGAGGAGCAGGAAATCGGGTTCGGTGGATTCTTCTCTCTCACTGGCTTCCTAGTGTCCAGGCTCCAGAATCCGGGCCGGTGGAGAGGGGCCGGCAGATCAATGCAGCCCCGGGCTTATGACTGGCTGGCAGGCACATCGTGCCTAAGTAAACAGCTCTCTGAACTTTGGCACATTTCTGCTGACTGATGACACTGTCCCCTGATTTCACTTTCATTTCTTGCCGGTGGCTTGTGACTTTTCAGAAAGAAAGAATGTAAACAACATTGCTCTTCTCCAAGCCAGGCACTTTACCCACACCCGAGCCAACCAGCCAGCAGACCTAAATAGCCAGGTAAGTGTCTGGATGATAACACACGAGGATTCCAGAGAGGAGACTGGCCAAGACGCTTTCAAAACTCCTCATGTTTTAAACCAAGATAAACAAAGCCTAGAATCTTACTCAGAAGGGACCCTCAAGATGGACTAGTCCAAGATCCCAGACCCCGCTCACCTCGGGGAAGCACCCATGCCTCTGTCTTTGCCTTTTCAGAAATCAGCTTTGTAGGATGACTGGGGGTCCCTGGACACAAAACCGTGTCTTCTTAGCGTCCTCACCAGGGTGTTTAGGCCCATGCTAGAGCAGCTGGAACACCTCCTTTCAAAATAAGAGCAGAATGGAGCTCTTATTTTTGTAATCATAGGGGCTCCTAGCCAGAGTTTAAAAATTGCTCTCTGTGCTCACATGACCAGCTGGAAATTCCGATTTGGGGTTAAGCTCGGTTAAGTCAGTAGACAGCTACCTAGTAATACTGCTGAATCCTTCAGGATTCCTCTTCCCCTCCCTGTCCTTCCTGCAAAGGACTTCTTAGATCTGTTGCATTTCTTTCCCCCCTTTTTATTTTCTTTAAAGTCAAACTCTAGAAAGAGGTGATGTGATCTAGTGAAAAGAACAGAAACCTTGGGATCAGGGAGCTGTGCTGCGGATTAACGAATTATTTAACATCTCTGAGCATCAGTTTCTCATCTATAGCATAGAAACAATACCTACTTTGCATGGCTGTTGTGAAAACTGGAGATTATGCATCAAGGTGCTTAGTACAGTACTGGGCACACAGTAATGATAACTGTTATAATTAAAAGCAGGATTTCTGAATGTTTTCATAGCCTTCATAGTAATGCCTTCAAGGCGGAGACAAAATTAATTCTTTTGTACTAGTATAAACATAGTCATGAAAATGGAACATTGGTGAATGAAGTGACATAGAATAGGAGAGATAGAAGTATACATTTAAAATTTTTATTTGAAGTTAGAATGCACACAATTTTTAGAGTCAAGAGTTTGTTAAGCTTGTTATGGAAAACAGCAGTCCCACATTATCCCCTTCTTCTCCAGGGTAAGCACCTCACCTATTTTACCTGATTCTCTAGGTATTTACATTTACATTTACAATCAGTTCTGTAACATGCTTGTAATGGTACCTACCACTTGGTTCTTCAGTTTGAAGCACAATTTTTATACATAGCTTTCTTCCTCCTCACTCCTCTTCCACAAGTACAAGTCCTCATTCCCTCTTTCAAATTGGTCATTATTTGTCTAAACTGATACTTAGTGTCTACAATATTGTAACTATGTAAATACCATGTATCAATAACCTCAGATGCACATGACATCACCCTTACGGCAGAAAGTAAAGAACAACTAAAGAGCCNCCAACTCTTAGCGACCTCATGGACTGCAGCCTACCAGGCTCCTCTGTCCATGGGATTTTCCAGGCAAGACCCACTGGGAATGCTGCAGTCCATTTATCTTTCCTGTAATTTAGAATTGGGAATGAGAGATAGTGGGTCAGTCTTTTAAGTGAAACTGCTGTAGGATACAAATTTGTTGAGAGGGGTGTGAAGACTTTTCTGCATAGGGAGAAAAGCAGAGACCGAAGATGGATACTTTTCCATTCCCAATTCCAGGCCTTACAATGAATCCTGCCTGAATTCATTCTCTCTCTTATTTCTATGAATAGCCTTCCATTTCCTTACAGTTCTTCCCCTCTACCCTACCTTATGCTTTTTGATTAAACTAGGTAGAATTATTTTGTTACATGTAACCAAAGAGTTCTTAATTAATAAAGACTATTATTTACTTACACCTTTAGGCTCAGGCCAGTTCACATTAAGTGCATGTTTAGGCTCAAAGAATGTAAGGTGGCTCAGATGGTAAAGAATCTACCTACAATGCGGGAGACCTGGTTTCAATCCCTGGGTCGGGAAGATCCCCTGGAGAAGGGAATGACTGGCCACCCACTCCAGTATTCTTGCCTGGAGAATTCCATGGACAGAGAAGCCTGGAAGGTGACAGTCCATGGGGTCTCAAAGAGTTGGACGTGACTAACACATTAACAGTTGTCAAAATAATGACTAAAAATTAAGTGATGTACTAATTATTATCTCTCAGACCCCTTACTTATATCCAGATTCTCAGCTTCTCAGTTCCTTTGCCTCTGTAGGTCCATTATATTTTTTTAAAATTAATTTTCTGCTGTTTATTTTGCTGATATCATCATACTTGATGCTTTGTTTGCCTGTACTATTTGCTTCTCTCATATTAGCTGACCTATTAGATTCAGCTTTGCTAAGGCACTGACAGCAGCCCCATCCCACTAGAAACTGCCATCAAGTGCCTAGTTTTCTAACTTTTTTTAACTTCACTGATTTTACAATGAAGGCATATGCATTAATAAAAATTTAGGGAAAAAAACAGGAAGAGGAACATCATACTCTGCCAGTACTTTGACTCTGCAGAGATGATCACTGTTGGGAATATGTGCTTCCAGGATTTTTTCTAGTTATATGTTTGAATATGTATAATCTGCACACATTAAATGTATATACATAATCCATAAATGCAACCACAGCAAATCAAGCTGGGTCTGCAGCTTTTATTCACTTGCCATTTGTTGGCAAACTAGTATCTCTGCTTTTTAGTATGCTATCCAGGTTGGTCATAACTTTCCTTCTTATCTTAATATATACATTGATATATTTAATAGCTACATAATCTTTCAGTTTATGGTTATATAATAATTTATTTAAACAGTCTTCTACTGTTGGACATTTAAATTCATTTTGTTTTGTTTGGCTCCTGTAAGCAATACTGCAATGAACATCACTATAGAAGTCTTCTAGCCCTTCCTGAGGCTTTTTCCCCCTTAGCACTGGTTTCTAAAGGTGGAATTTCTTAAAACAAATGTAGATATTAAGGATTTTCATATATTATTGGATTGCATTCCAGAAATTGTACCATTTCTATTCCAACAGTCAATGAGTGAATTTTCCATTGAGAGGCAAAAATGAGAGAATTTCATTATTGTTTTAATTTACATTCCTTGGATTTAAGTGAGTTGAACATTTTAAAGTGATTATTGGTCTTTTTTTTCTTTTGTGAATTTCTGACTCATAGCCTTTGCCCATTTTCCTATTAAAATATTCATGATTCTGTCATTGATTCAAAGACTGTATGCAGTCTTTGAATATTAAGTATGTTGGCCCTCTGTTTCTTATATTATGAAGAGAAATGTCAAAGCATACTAATGAAAGACTCTGCATTCTAAATGTCTGGTTAGGGTTGAGTCTAGTTGCTACCTATTGGCTGTGTGACCTTGAACAAATTTGAGGAACAGACTTTGCATCTCAGTTTCCTTACGTGTAGAATGTAAAATGTGTTTGTGTAAACAAAGAATGTTGTGTAGTACATAGAAAGTACTTCATCAAATCTGTTGATAATATTAGTATTATATTTCTTACTTTCAGCTTGTCATTGTCTTTTATTTGTATTAGTTTCCTTTTGGTCTTATAGATCCAAACTAATGAGTGGTTGATAACCTTATTCCTTCACCTATCCAGTGTTTTCTTATGGCTTTGGGCCTTTGTCAAATATGGTGTAGCTGCCTCTATTAAGAGCCTATGTTTGTTTCTTAGGATGTGGAATCAATAAACCATGTTTCTTTATAAAAGAGTGCATGTATTAAATAGCTAAGAAAGACAAAATTGTATTGACTTACTGATGTTGGATTTGAAAGCTGGTTCTTGGGTTGAACACCTCTTTTATCTGAGTGGTTTGCACATTTTTAGTCCTATGCATGATGGGGAGCAAATACTGCAATATTTCTTGAGTTTGAGCTATTTTTTTATCCCTGTAGATTCTTTTTTCATCATCTGTCCAGTTTATATCAGCCTTCTTGCTTTGGAAAGATGGACATTCTTTCATATTGCTTTTTAAGTTGTGATGCAGATCTGGGGAGCAACCATAAAAATATGTATAGATTCATAAACTGAATTGATTAAGCAGTTACTTACTGAGCATTATCTGCCAAAGATTCTATCTAAGAATTCTTATCCATCTGAAGCTTATACTTTAATTATGGGGCAGAAAATAAAACATCTGTCAGATAATAAAATTTATGGGAGAAAATAAAGCTGGGAAGGGGAATAGAAAATTCTTGGGATGGGGCTGATTTCTGTTTTTAAAAAGGTGGTCAGAGAAGGCCTCCTTATGATGCTACCATGTCAGAGGACTTAGGGAGCGAGTCAAGCCACTGTCGGCCACATTCGCAGCAAGGGGAAGAGTAAATGCAAAGGCACTGAGCCAGGAGCCTGGTCGTGTGTGCAGGGCCTACCATGATGAGACAAGTGGCTAAAGCAGAATCAATAAGCAGAAAGATATGAGCTAGATAGGTAACTTAGTTCACACGAGGCCTCACAGGCCATTGTAAGGACTCTGATTTTTACTGAGTGTGAAATAGGGAGGCCCTGGAAGGCTTTGGGCAGTGTCACATCTCAGATCTGCTTTAACAGGATCGTGCTGGTTGCTGAGTGAAGAACAGACTGAAGAGGTGCAGGGTAGACAGGCAGGGAGATCTCATGGAAGGCTGCTGAAAGAGTCTATTAACAGGAGAGCACGTGGTAGCTTGGACCACGGTGGTGGCAGTCATCAGAGGGAGAGGTGCACACAGCGGAGGGAAGAATCCTGAGTATATTTTGAGATTTTCCAATGAATTAGATGTGGGGTGAGAAAAGAAGAGAGAAATCAGTGGTAGCCCCAAAGCTGCTGTTTGAGGAAGTAGAAGGACACGAGAGAAAACTGTGGGAAAAGTCTGTTAGAAATTCCTTCTTTAATATTTATTAATAGATGATATGAAGGAATTATTGTTTATTTTGTTAGCTGTGGTAACAGTATAATAACATTAAAAATGTGTAGAGAACTGTTTTAAAAATAAAGTTCATTTGAAAGTGTTTATTCCACTCCATACCCATTAGGATGGCTATTGTCAAAAAACAGAAAATGATAAGTGTAGGCAAGGATGTGGAGAGATTAAAACGCTTGTGCATTGCTGGCTGGAATGTAAAATAGTGTAGTTGATATGGAGAACAAATTGGCGGTTCCTTAAAAAACTGAAAATAGAATTACCATAGGGTAATTGATGGTCCAGCAATTCTACTTCTTCGTATATCCCCAGAATTGATGACATCTTGGAGAGGTATCTGTATACCAGTGTTCATAGTAGTGTTACTCACAGTAGCCAAAAGATGGAAGCAACTCAAGTGACCGTTGACAGATAAATGGATAAGCAAAATGTGGTATATATATAATGGGATATTATTGAGACTTAAAAAGGAAGGAAATTCTGATACCTGCTACAACACAGATGAACTTTAAGGACAGTATGCTAAGTGAAATAAGTCAGTCACTAAAAGACAAATGATGTATTTGTTTTTTTCCAAATATTTGATTCCATGTATATTGGATACCTACAATAGTCAAAGTAGGATAGTTGCCAGGGGCGAGGAGGAGGGGGGGATGGGCAGTTGTCATTTAATGGCTGNTGTAGAGAACTGTTTTAAAAATAAAGTTCATTTGAAAGTGTTTATTCCACTCCATACCCATTAGGATGGCTATTGTCAAAAAACAGAAAATGATAAGTGTAGGCAAGGATGTGGAGAGATTAAAACGCTTGTGCATTGCTGGCTGGAATGTAAAATAGTGTAGTTGATATGGAGAACAAATTGGCGGTTCCTTAAAAAACTGAAAATAGAATTACCATAGGGTAATTGATGGTCCAGCAATTCTACTTCTTCGTATATCCCCAGAATTGATGACATCTTGGAGAGGTATCTGTATACCAGTGTTCATAGTAGTGTTACTCACAGTAGCCAAAAGATGGAAGCAACTCAAGTGACCGTTGACAGATAAATGGATAAGCAAAATGTGGTATATATATAATGGGATATTATTGAGCCTTAAAAAGGAAGGAAATTCTGATACCTGCTACAACACAGATGAACTTTAAGGACAGTATGCTAAGTAAAATAAGTCAGTCACTAAAAGACAAATGATGTATTTGTTTTTTTCCAAATATTTGATTCCATGTATATTGGATACCTACAATAGTCAAAGTAGGATAGTTGCCAGGGGCGAGGAGGAGGGGGGGATGGGCAGTTGTCATTTAATGGCTGTGGCATTTCAGTTTTGCAAGACGAAAAGTGTTCTGGAGGCTGTGTACAACAATGTGAATGTATTCAACACTGCTGAACTTTATACTTAAAAATACTTAAGATGGTAGATTTTATGTCATGTGTATTTTAACAGAATTTTAAAAATTCAACATATATAGGTAGAGAGAGGGGGAAAAAAGAACCCTAAGTAAAACTTGAAGGAAAATTGGTAGACATTGTAAAGGATGTAGCAGTATTACTTATAATTATGATGCCTAAATTGATATGTATGTTGACAGCATAAGAAAAAAGTACAATACACTTAGAATAAAAGAAATACATTATGTTTTATTTTAAAAAAATGTTTATCTAGTTAAGACACGTAGACTGAACTATTTATGGGCAAAACAATATGATTTGCTGACTTTGCTTTAACTACTTCAGCAAAAAAAAAACAAAAGTAGTGGGCATATAAATGAAACAAGAATGGCAGGATGCTGTAACTATGAAAAGGTGGGTGACGGGCACCAGTGGCTCATTATTCTATTCCGCTTTTGTTTATGCTTGAAATATCCACAATAATGCTTTATAGGAAGGAATTGTCCATTACTAAAAAGAAAGGAAACAGATGACTGAAGCACCCACTGAATTAAACTAGACTTGAAGGACAATTAATGAGGCTATGTATAATTACAATATCTGGCAGTGCTGGCAAATAAAATGAATTCACCTACAGTCTCTTGAGAAGCTGTTCCTAGGCTGTTCACTGAAACATTATTATGTAGCTGGCATTATGTTTAGTTTGGTAAATAGGTATGAAAAATATATAGTCCTTGCCTTAAATATGCCACCAGTGGGGACTAGAGAGAGAAGTAAAGCATCAGTTAGAATATGTATCTATAGGATAAGGCAAGGTACTTACTGTAGCATTGCTGAAGAGGTATTTCCAGCCATCCTTAGAGCTGGAAAAAGAAATATTCCTAATTCCTAATTAATCTGAGTCTTGATGTACAGGTATGTCAGCTAGTTAAAAAAAAAAAAGAGTAGTAATCTAGGTTCATGTCTATGTCCATGTTCATGTCAATGGACATGAGCTTGAGCAATCTCTGGGAGATGGTGAGGGACGGGGGGGCCTGGCGTGCTGCCGTCATGGCGCTGCAAAGTTGGACACAACTGGACAACTGGACAACAATAGCAACAGTAATCTAGGTAGTGGGACCAGCATGGCACACTCAGGAAATCACAAGTATGGTTTAGAAGGACTAGAAATCAGATAGGTGTGAATAAGTGGTTCAAAACTAGAGACCTTGTCTGTAATAACAGTACTTCTGGGAGATTTCCTGAGATAGGAGTCATGTGTGACTGGTTGATGCTTAATGTTTTAAAAAGTGAATTGTTAGGAGGCCTTTATACTTGGAAGTGATATAATTAGATCTGCATTTTTGAAAGATCAGAGTGGCAGCCAGGAGGTTGTCAGGTTGAAGAAAAGTGAGGCAGAGGGACAAGTTAGGAGGCTAATTCGGGAGGCAGAAAGGGCGTCTGAGTCAAAGGAACATATATCTATGACTCATGACAAATATAAACTTTCCCAGAACTGGAGAAGTCTGCCTAGGCTGCTCGTGAACCTCTGACAGATCCAGTTCATCTTCACTTGAATAGTCCAGTAATGGGAAAGGACAGACTTCTGGGAGAAACTGAATGATGCCATATTTGAGGATAAAGTATAACCCTAAATGTATATATTATAAAGGGGCAGGCAGCATCAAAAACTAACTCCCACTGAAATGACTTACTTCAGTAAAAAAGAAAATTGCAGAATTTTTATTTATATGTCATCAAGATTTATCAGGACATGTTTAAAGATAATATAATAAAAAGACCATGAGAATCTCAGCTCAGGAAAGATAGGAAGGTTGAGAAACATAATTTTAAATTAAGAGTAGTGGGTGGGTGGGAGCAGTAGGGAACACTGAAAATCAAATCTCCCCTTTGCAGCAAAATTCTATAAATATGGTCTCCAATTTCTCTCCTGTTTTAAGATATACTTTAATTAGACCTGTACCTCTATCATTCTACTGAAATTTCTCTGAACAAGATCCCCAAATAAAACCTTACATGTTATAAAATCAAATAGTAAAACCATCTCACTTAATCAGAAGCATTAGACTTGGCTGATCATGCCCTGTCTGATACACTTTCTCACTTAAGCTTCCAGGACAGCACTTTCTCTTGCTTTCCCTCCTACCCAGGGTGGGGCTTTCCAGTCTTTTGCTGGGTTCTTACTCTTTTCCTGATCCATCAGTGTTGGGGGTTCCCAGGGACTTGCTCCTTAACCCTTATCTATATCTACACTCACTTAAATCTCATCCAGCTTCATGCCTTAAAATACTATCTTTATGCTGAAAATTCCTAAATATATCTTCAGCCCAAATCTCTTCCTTTATCTCTGGACTCATATATCCAACTGCCTATTCAGTACCTCCACTTCAGTGTCTAAAGGTATGTCAAAAGGAACATGTCTAAACTAAATTGATGCTCCACTCTTGGTCTTTGCCATCTGGCAGCAGACAATTCAATCGAGCTAGTTGCTCTGGCCCAAAGCCCTAGAGTTTCAACAGTTGTAAATACCTGTGAAACCATTACCATAAACCAAGATCTAGAAAAGATGATCACTGAAAGATTCCTGATGCTCCTTTACAGTCCATTCTTTCCTTCCTCCCCTACTCTGTCCCTTGCTCGAGGAAGCCGTTATCTACTTTCTATGTCTAGAGATTAGCTTGCTTTTCATACACATGTGATTTCTTATAGTTTTTACTTTTCTGCATCTGGTTGCTTTTTGTCAGCACTGTGATTCTGAGATTTATCCATGTTGTGTGTATCAACTCATTACATTTTTATTCTATGATATGGAAAGGGCATCAATAATAGGAGGGATGGGAACAATGCAATTAAATTGACTTTTTCAAGGCTATATTAAATAATTTTCTTCTGTATTCAACTTGTATAGAAATTAAATAAGGCAAGTATTTCTCATAGTCAGGAGTAAAATGGCTGTCTATCTTCTCTGTTTTTAAAAACAGTTCCCGTAATCCAGATTTCATACAATTTATTAATGATGATATGGTAGAAGCCACCTTGGCATTTGTTTAAATCCTAAACATTAAAAAAACACCTTCTGTTGGTATCCTTGTCTTCTCAGTCCAAATGGGAGTCTGTTTGTTCAGAGGACACTTCAAGGATGTCACTTTGATACAGTTTCCATACAAATCATTGTTCCTGGGCTGAACTGTTTCCTGGTTTTTCTTGTCAGTTCCTAAAACACATCTCTGTTGGTTTCTGCTAAGCTTCTGAATCACAGTTTGGGAGCTGAAAGAAATTGGGTACTCTGATTTCAATATTAACAATGAATTATCTAATTAAGAGTAGTGAAATGCCATGTTATGTCTATATATATACATGTCACAGTATGCAAGATATTGTTACAGATATTCCTTTACTTGGGTCTCTCAGCAGTTCTGATACAGACAGGATGGCCAGTGTCATCCCCATCTTATATCAGAAAGGGAATGTTAAGAAATCAGAGAGGTTAAACTGTTCACTCACAATAACATAGTTAATAAGAAGGAGGGGCAGGTCTAGAATACACGCCTTCTAATTCTAGTACTTTGTCTATTACTTTCTCTCATGTTATTTTCTTGTATTATTTCATTTCTTTCCATAGACAAGATGTGAAAGTGGAATTCCATGGATTTCTCCAGGCCAGAATACTGGAGTGGGTAGCCTTTCCCTTCTTTAGGGGATCTTCCCAACCCAGGGATCGAACCCAGGTCTCCCACATTGCAGGCGGATTCTTTACCAGCTGAGCCACAAAGGAAGCCCAGGAACACTGGAGTGGGTAGGCTATCCCTTCTCCAGCAGATCTTCCAGACCCAGGNCAGGGATCGAACCCAGGTCTCCCACATTGCAGGCGGATTCTTTACCAGCTGAGCCACAAAGGAAGCCCAGGAACACTGGAGTGGGTAGGCTATCCCTTCTCCAGCAGATCTTCCAGACCCAGGAATAGAACCGGGGTCTCCTGCATTGCAGGTGGATGCTTTACCAACTGAGCTATCAGGGGAAGCCCCTTAGATAAGTAATGTATTAAATTAAGAGTTAAATCTTAGTTTAAATTGATCAACTTTAGATCCAAGTACAGGTATGGCCAAAGGTGGTTTCTTAACCTAAATTTCTAGTTTTTGAGGCAACAGAAGCCTACATATTTCAACAGAACCCATTGATTAGCAGAAACTAAGTTCTTAGAAAAGAGGACAAGGAAGGAAGAACAGGCATACCATGCTTCCCCTGTTGTGCAAATTCAGTCTGTTCTCATACTTACAAACCCGCTATTGAGACGGTTGTTCAGATCATCGTTCCTGAAGACAGGAAACTTGCCAAGGGGGCTTGTGATATAATAATTACTGGTTTAGACAAAACTAGTGTTTACATTATCCCTGACTTCTCTTCCTATCCCTTTTCTAGTTTGTAGGTACGAATATCAACCCTGTGTGACCAGTGCTTCAATTGCTATTACAGAAAGTAAAACATCTGATAGTCATTCATTCTCAGTATTATCTTAGGCCAGAAGAGAGAAACTCAGATAAAGCAATGATGATTGCATAGAAATAAATGTCTAACTACAGATGTTAAGGCATCCATTGGGGATAGTTTAGGGATACTGAAATCTCAGAACCCTTCAAAATTCGTCATATGGGCACTCCTATGCAGTCCTAGACACTATGTCATAGTTACTATGTAGACTAGATGTGTATNTACAGATGTTAAGGCATCCATTGGGGATAGTTTAGGGATACTGAAATCTCAGAACCCTTCAAAATTCGTCATATGGGCACTCCTATGCAGTCCTAGACACTATGTCATAGTTACTATGTAGACTATAAGGAGACAACTAGAAATTGTTATCAAAAAGTCATTTTTACCTGTTACTTTAATTCAAAATCAAAATCTTTTAAGACAGAGGAAAGGGAATGAGGTAATCTGGTAGAAGAAATCTGGTGTAGTTTTCCTACCTCAGATACCTTTTTAGAAGCCAAGCAGGGACTCGTCCAGGTATTTTTGCTAAAAAAGAGAATAAACCATAAAATTTCTGAACTTAGATTTTAAGGTTAACAAAACTTAATTTGTTACTTTCTTGACAATTTCCTCAATTGCTAGCTTAATTGAGTTTCTCTTCAACCTGCCACTGTCTCATTCAGACATATGAAATATATTAGTGCATATTTCCTCTAGAAACCTTTAGATGAACTGTTTCAGGAGAAGAGCAAACAGTAGAAATACCTGTCCAATAATTATCAAGCAATTTAGAACTGCATTCTGCATGTCAGGCTCCAGAACGGGCATCTCCATGTATAGCAGTCACTAACTTTTAGAGTCCCAATTCAAGACACAGCTATATCAGACCAAAGAATCAGTATAATATGTAATGAATAAATACTTATATACACATGATTATTATTTTAATATATAGTATAAATTAGCTGATTATTTAAAGTTATATATTATTCTTTATTATTTGCTATTCTGTTACATAAATGTCATTATTTAAGAAAAACAACAGGACTAGTTAACAGTGGCAGTTAGTACTAATTAATAGTGGAACCAATTAAACAGTATGGGTGAGAATACTAGAACACTATGAATAGTGTTTTCCTCTGATGCGGATTTTAACTTTTTATAGAATATTTACATTTTATAGGCAATATTATTATGTCTTCTTAAGATACATAAGACCTTTAAAAAAGCTGAATGTAATACAGTAGGGCCAATTAGATATTACTTATAATTAATAAAAGTTGACATGTTTATGTCCCATGATAAAATATTTTTGCTCTTCCAATATGTGTCCTCTTCCAATCAGACTTCTCTCCACTGCCTGCAGCCTTCCTTATATCCTTCTTTCATTTTATGTAGTGGTAAAACTGAAAACATTCAAAAGTCAAGGAGTGCATCAAGGCTGTATGTATATTGTCACCCTGTTTATTTAACTTATGTCCAGAGTTCAGTTCAGTTCAGTCACTCAGTCGTGTCTCTGACTCTTTGTGACCCCATGGACTGCAGCATGCCAGGCTTCCATCACCAGCTCTCAGAGCTTGCTCAAACTCCTGTCCATCACATGTAGAATACATCATGTGAAATGCCGGGCTGGATGAATCACAAGCTAGAATCAAGATTGTTGGAAGAAATATCAATAACATACATCATATGTGTATATCCATCATATGCAGAGTAAAGCATGTAAAATGCCAGGCTGGATGACCAAGCTGGAATCAAGACAGTTGGGAGACATATCAATAACCTTAGATATACAAAGGATACCACCCTTATGGCAGAAAGCAAAGAGAAACTAAAGAGCCTCTTGAAGGTGAAAGAGGACAGTGAAAAAGCTGGCTTAAAACTCCACATTCAAAATCTAAGATCATGGCATCCAGTAACATCACTTCATGGCATATAGATGGGGAAACAGTGTAAGACTATTTTTGTGGGCTCCAAAATCACTGCAGTGACTGCAGCCATGAAATTAAAAGACGCTTGCTCCTTGGAAGAAAAGCTATGACAAACCTAGACAGCATATTAAAAAGCAGAGACATCACTTTGTCAGTAAAGCTCTGTCTAGTCAAAGCTAATGGTTTTTCCAGTAGTCACATGAATGTGAGAGTTGGGCCATAAAGAAGNCTTGCTCCTTGGAAGAAAAGCTATGACAAACCTAGACAGCATATTAAAAAGCAGAGACATCACTTTGTCAGTAAAGCTCTGTCTAGTCAAAGCTAATGGTTTTTCCAGTAGTCACATGAATGTGAGAGTTGGGCCATAAAGAAGACTGAGAGCTGAGGAACTGATGCTTTTGAACTGTGGTGTTGGAGAAGACTGTTGAGAGTCCCTTGGACTTCAAGGAGATCAAACCAGTCCATCCTAAAAGAAATCAGTCCTGAGTATTCATTGGAAGGACTGATGCTGAAGCTGAAGCTCCAATACTTTGGCCACCTAATGCAAAGAGCCAACTCATTGGCAAAGACCCTGATGCTGGGAAAGATAGAAGGCAGGAGGAGATGGGGATGACAGAGGATGAGATGGTTGGATGGTATCACCGATTCAATGGACATGAGTTTGAACAAACTCTGGGAGATGGTGAAGGACAGAGTAACNCATTGGCAAAGACCCTGATGCTGGGAAAGATAGAAGGCAGGAGGAGATGGGGATGACAGAGGATGAGATGGTTGGATGGTATCACCGATTCAATGGACATGAGTTTGAACAAACTCTGGGAGATGGTGAAGGACAGAGTAACCTAGCATGCTGCGGTCCATGGGGTCGCAAAGAGTCAGACATGATTGAGCTGAGCCACTGAACAACTGAGGTCACCTTTTATGAAGCCCACATTACACTGACCCCTGGTGGCAAGCCAATGCAATGACATCACATTAGATATCCTGTCAATAAAACAATCTGAACATGGAATATGACTTGACTTATTAGCAAGTGAAAAGTGAAAGTGTCTGACTCTTTGCAACCCATGGACTGTATAGTCCATGCAATTTCCAGGCCAGAATACTGGAGTGGGTAGCGTTTCCCTTCTCCAGGGGATCTTCCCAGCCCAGGGGTCGAACTCAGGATCTTCCCAACCCAGGGATCAAACCCAGGTCTCCTGCATTGCAAGTGGATTCTTTACCAGCTGAGTTACAAGCGAAGACCAAGAATACTGAAATGGGTAGTCTATCCCTTCTCCAGCAGATCTTCCCAACCCAGGAGTTGAAACGGTGTCTCCTGCACTGCAGGTAGATTCTTTACCAACTGAGCTATCAGGGAAGCCCCTTATAGCTTCTTGCTGAGCTATGAGGGAAGCCCCTCAAGCAAGCAATAGCTTGACTTATTAGCAATAGCTTGACTGCAGTCTATGGAGTCGCAAAGAGTTGGACCCAACTGAGTGGCTGAACAACAAAATTAGCAATAGCAGGTTTCTAGACTTGTAAGAATTAGTTTCCAGCTTCCCAAAAATGTCTGTTCACTTTGTATCTACAGGCTTGTTTTAGTAGACTGACTTTTGGGCATTTGACCCTTAGCATCCTTAAATTTAGGCTTCCCATGTGGCGCAGTGGTAAAGAATCTGCTTGCCAGTACAGGAGATAAAAACAAAAGACACTGGTTTAATCCCTGGTTTGGGAAGATCCCCTGGAGGAGGAAATGGCAACCCGCTCCAGTATTCCTGCCTAGAAAATTCCATGGACAGAGGAGCCTGGTGGGTGACAGTCCGTGGGGGTCACAAAGAGTCGAACATGACTGAGCATGCATGCATATCCTTAACTTCATCATGTAGGGCTCTCCATGTCTACAATGTCTATTGTTTTTATTATAGATACTCTGAAGCACACTGGATATCATCAGATGTTAAACTTCTTTTTCTCAGGGAAGAGCTTTTCAAAGCACAGATGTAATTCAAACTGAATGTGAATTTCAAATAAATTATAGTTTTTAGTGCTGTTCAACTTGACTGCTCTTTCTGGTGACATATTTTTAACTTCTGAGTCAGTCTTATTTCCCATAAATGTCACTTTTTTCACTGTATGAGTTTTTGTCTTAACCTATACCTAATAGCAAACAACTGAGGTATAGTTCATCCTCTTCTGTGCTCCTTGTGACCTATTCAAAGATGATCAAATAGATTTAGAGAAACAGCATATAAATTGTTTTACTGTAGTCCCTGTCCTTTATTCCCTTCTTCAACTATTTACAAGTTAGACAAGGCTGTTCTTCTTGTCCCACATGTTGAAAATGTGACTTAATGGCAGACCAGCATTTTAACATCTTTTCTATGGCTATCAATAATGATAGCTACCTTATAGGCACAGGTCTAAGGAAATACCCTTACAAAGTAAAAAAAGTAAAGTAAAAAATCTCATTAAGTGCTTCTGCATGTTCTGAGGAAACTAAAATGTGACCCAAAAAGTTCATTATGAAAGTTTCATTATCACAGGACAGCAAATTACTTTTTAAAGTACAAGGTGTGTGAGGAAACCAGAATTGAAAGAGACACATGTACCCCAATGTTCATCGCAGCACTGTTTATAATAGCCAGGATATGGAAGCAACCTGGATGTCCATTAGCAGATGAATGGATAAGAAAGCTGTGGTACATATACACAATGGAGTATTGCTGCTGCTGCTGCTGCTAAGTCNCTTTTCTCCACTTAATTTTCCTACTACACTATTTCTTCCTAATCTAATCTTATATTTCTATATTAATAAGTAAATAAGTTTTCCTCGCCAACGCCGTCCCCACTCCGAATTCCCTGGATCCACCGGGGCTGGACCCCAGCAGTATGTTACTTAACTCTATTCAGCATGTCCTCAGTGTTTTACATGCTCTGCTTCATTTAATTACAAAGAAAATGTATGAGGAAGGTGTTATCAACATTCCCATTTTATAGATGAGGAAACTGAGACACAGAGACATTACTGTCGTTACTAGTTAGGAAAATACATGCTTTTTGTTGAGCGTATTTATCTATTTAGTAAACTGTGTGGGAAAGGGCATTGTCTGGCTAGATTGTTGGGGAACAAACCCAATTTCAACACTCTATTAAAAAAAATTGAGTTGCTTAGATCTAAGCAATGTCCTGGTTGTTTTGCACACTCCTCTTCATTTAATCAAAAAGAAAATCTATGAGTAAAGTGTTATTAACATTCCCATTTTATATATGAGGAAACAGAGGCACAGAGGCTTTAAGAAAGAAATTAGTAGGTAAAAGATGATGTATTGGTGAACCTATTTATCTATACTTAATAAACTTTGTTGATAAGGAAAAAAATAAAGTACAAGGTGTGCAAGACATTTAGGAGATCAGAATTTTTAAACAATTTTTCTTTGTTAAGAGGTTGACATGGAGAAGGCACTGGCGACCCACTCCAGTACTCTTGCCTGGAAAATCCCATGTGCGGAGGAGCCTGGCAGGCTGCAATCCATGGGGTTGTGAAGAGTCAGACATGACTGAGCGACTTCACTTTCCCTTTTACCTTTCATGCATTGGAGAAGGAAATGGCAACCCACTCCAGTGTTCTTGCCTGGAGAATCCCAGGGACAGGGGAGCCTGGTGGGCTGCCGTCTGTGGGGTCACACAGAGTCAGACACGACTGAAGCAACTTAGCAGCAGCAGCATCAGAGAGGGACATAACATCACTTCTGCTATATTTTTGCCAAAACGTTAACAACAATCTAATTATGAGAAAGCACTAGAGAAACAAAAATTGAAGGATGTTCTAAAAAATAACTGGCATGAGTTCTTCAAATGTGTCAAGAACATGAAATACTGAGGAACTATCACAGACTGAAGAACCCCCCAAAAGCAATTAAATCCAATATGGGACCTTGGATTGAATCTTGAGCCAGAGAAAAGGATATTAGTGGAATAACTGGTAAAATTCTAATAAGGCTTTCATATTGGTTAGTAATATGACATCATTGTTGATTTCTTACTTTTTAAAATTGAAGTATAGTTGACTTATGCTATTATTTCATTTTAGGTATAAATATAGAGATTTGATATTTTAATAAAGTAACTACAAATAAAAAAAAAGTTGATAGACTGAATGAAATATGCAAAAGTATCCATTTTATGTTTTCATTGTCAGTCAACCATGCAGATAGATGAGCAAAGTCTAGTATTTATTTGGACAATGTATTAACAATATCTGGTTAATGTTTCCTATCATTTCATTAAAAATAATTATAGAAATAAAGATTCTCTGAAACCCCATTTTTCAAATTCAACTATTTAAGAGCCAGAAGAAATGTATTTCTGATTCAGTGTATCATGTGATAACTGTTCAGTTCAGTCGCTTTGTTGTATCCAACTCTGCGATCCCATGGACTGCCAGGCCTCCCTGTCCATCACCAACTCCTGGAGTTTACTCAGACTCATGTCCATTGAGTCAGTGATGCCACCCAACCATCTCATCCTCTGTCGTCCCCTTCTCCTTCTGCCTTCAATCTTTCCCAGCATCAGGGTCTTTTCCAATGAGTCAGTACTTCACATAAGGTGGCCAAAGTATTGGAGTTTCAGCTTCAACATCAGTTCTAATGAATACTCAGGACTGATTTCCTTTACGATGGAGTGGTTTGATCTTGCAATCCAAGGGACTCTCAAGAGTCTTCTCCAACACCACAGTTCAAAAGCATCAGTTCCTCAGCACTCAGCTTTCTTTATAGTCCAACTCTCACATCCATACATGACCACTGGAAAAACCATAGCCTTGACTAGATGGACCTTTGTTGGCAAAGTAATATCTCTGCTTTTTAATATGCTGCCTAGGTTGGTTATAACTTTTCTTCCAAGGAGCAAGAGTCTTTTANCACATCCATACATGACCACTGGAAAAACCATAGCCTTGACTAGATGGACCTTTGTTGGCAAAGTAATATCTCTGCTTTTTAATATGCTGCCTAGGTTGGTTATAACTTTTCTTCCAAGGAGCAAGAGTCTTTTAATTTCATGGCTGCAGTCACCATCTGCAGTGATTTTGGAACCCCCCAAAATAAAGCCTGCCACTGTTTCCCCATCTATTTGCCATGAAGTGATGGGACTGGATGCCATGATCTTCATTTTCTGAATGTTGAGCTTTAAGCCAACTTTTTCACTCTCCTCTTTCACTTTCAAGAGGCTCTTTAGTTCTTTACTTTCTGCCATAAGGATGGTGTCATCTGCATATCTGAGGTTATTGATATTTCTCCCGGCAATCTTGATTCCAGCTTGTGCTTCATCCAGCCCAGCGTTTCTCATGATCTCTCTGTGTCTACCCTCATGATGTACTCTGCATATAAGTTAAAGAAGCAGAGTGACAATATACAGCCTTGACGTACTCCTTTTCCTATTTGGAACCAGTCTGTTGTTCCATGTCCAGTTCTAACTGTTGCTTCCTGACCTGCATACAGATTTCTCAAGAGGCAGGTCAGGTGGTCTGGTATTCAAATATCTTTCTGAATTTTCCACAGTTTGTGGTGATCCATACAGTCAAAGGCTTTGGCATAGTCAATAAAGCAGAAATAGATGTTTTTCTGGAACTCTCTTGCTTTTTCCATCCAGCGGATGTTGGCAATTTTAACTTGCCAACAGATGTTGGCAAGTTTAAGGCTTACTTTTTTCATATTTACATGTGTTTAATGTATAATATTAAACATATATTTAATATTAGCTATTGCGAGACTCAGAATTCCTACGATAGCCTTATTTTTGTCTATCCTGTTGTCTTTGGGGGTTCCTGAGAATCACTTATCAGATAGAATATATGTCTTGCCTGCATCTCTTTCAGCTGTAAACCGTGTTACTATACTGGAGTCATGTCGGTGTGGTGGTAAGGCATGGGGGAAAGGAAGCATCCTGTAATCTCTTGAAATCTTGGTCTTTTAGTGGGTCTGTATCCCTGAGCTGTGACCTTAATAAATATTTCTTGGCTTTTCTTCCCTCTACCTTTCAGTGGGAGGGGGCTGGCTGGGTAGATGGAAGAAGAGTAAAATATATCCAGAACATTCTCTGTAACAAAGGTCTGCTCTCCAAATCCAGTCCTTTACATGTTGGAGCTAAAATGAGCAAGTCCCTTACTATGTTTACATCATATGTCTGTCTCTTCTTCGTAGTTTAGCTCTCACACACAGCTCAGCCATTTTGAGTGAATTTGTGTGTATGGTATAAGGAATGAGCTTATTTCATTCTTTTGCATTCATTCTTACTTCATTCTTTTGCATGTGCATCTAGTTGTCTCAGTACCATTTTTAAGGCTATTTCTTCTTCACTGAGTTGTCTTGGCACCTTTATTGAAACTCAATTGACAATAAATGTAAGGGTTCACTTCTGCATTCTCAGTTCTACTTCACTGATCTCTGTGTCTACCCTTATGCCAGTGCTGCACTGTTATGATTACCGCAGCTTGGTAGTAAGTTTTGAAAATTTAAAGTATGAGTTTGTGAACTTTGTTCTTTTTTGAAAATTGTCTTGTCTATTCTGGCCTTTTATATTACCACTGCATTGTAGATTTAGCTTGTTAATTTTTGTTTCTGCTGAGATTTTGATAGGATTGCACTGAGTCTGTATATCAATTTGGTGAATACTGCCATCTTAACTAAGTCTTCTGATGTATGAACATGGGGGAATCTTTCCATTTATTTAAATCATCTTTAATATATTTCAACAGTTTTCTAGTTTTCAGTGTACAAGTATTATACCACTTTTATTAAATTAACTCCAAAGCATTGTATTCTTTTTGATGCTTTCTAAATAGTTTTCTTAACTTCACTTATAGGATGTTCACTGGTAGTATACAGAAATACAATTGATTTTTTATAACAGATTTATTGAGATCTAATTCACATACCATATACTTCACCCATTACAATTCGGCATGTTTTTTATCTTGCAACCTTGCCCAACTCATTTATTAGCTTCAGTAGGTTTTTTATGTGCGTGTGTGTATGTACATACATGTGCATGTATTCCTTAGGATTTTCTATATATAAGATCATGTGTACTGCAA
Source organism: Neotragus pygmaeus (assembly GCA_006410875.1). Taxonomy (NCBI): domain Eukaryota; kingdom Metazoa; phylum Chordata; class Mammalia; order Artiodactyla; family Bovidae; genus Neotragus; species Neotragus pygmaeus. The sequence continues at coordinate 558,220 of SJYV01014450.1, forward strand.
ATAGAGGTAGTTTTACTTCTTTGCAGTCTGGATGCCTTGTATTTATTCTTCTTTCCAGATTGCCATGCCTAAACCTCCATTATGTTGAATAGAAACATTGAGAGCAGACACCCATATCTTGGTCCTGATCTTGGGGGGAAAGCATTCTGTCTTGTATGATCATCTATGACATTAGCTGTGGGATTTTCATAGATGGCCTTTATCAGGTTGAGGAACATCCCATCTACTTCTAGTCTGGTGAGTATCTTAAGTTTTTATTGGGTAGCTCAGTGGTAAAGAATCCATCTACCAGAATGGATAAGAAAGCTGTGGTACATATACACAATGGAATATTACTCAGCTATTAAAAAGAACACAGTTTAATCAGTTCTAATGAGGTAGATAAAACTGGAGCCTATTATAGTGCAGTCAGTCAGAAAGAAAAACACCAATACAGTATATTAATGCATATATATGACATTTACAAAGATGGTAATTATGACCCTATATGCGAGACAGCAAAAGAGACACAGATATAAAGAAAAGACTTTTGGACTCTGTGGGAGAAGGTGAGGGTGGGATGATTTGGGAGAATAGCATTAAATACATATGTATTACCATATGTAAAACAGATCACCAGTCCAAGTTCAATTCATGAAACAGGGCACTCAAAGCTGGCGCTCTGGGACAACCCTGAAGGATGGGATAGGGAGGGAGGTGGGAGGGGGGTTCAGGATGCGGGACACACATACACCCATGGCTGATTCATGTCAGTGTATGGCAAAAACCACTACAATATTGTAAAGTAATTAGCCTTCAATTAAGAAAAAAAGAATCCGTCTGCCAACCAGGAGACGCAAATTCAGTTCCTGGGTCAGGAAAATCCTCTGTAGAAGGAAATGGCAACCCATTCCAGTATTCATGTCTGGGAAATCCCATGGACAGAGGAACCTGGTGGGCTATAGTCCACAGGGTCACAAAGAGTCGGACATAACTTAGTGACTAAACAACAACAAAAGTTGATTTACAATGTTGTATTGGTTTCTGCTTTACAGCAAAGTAAATCAATTATACATATATCCACTCTGTTTTTAAGATTCTGTTGCCATATAGGTCATTCAGTTCAGTCGCTCAGTTGTGTTTGACTCTTTGTGACCCCATGAATTGCAGTACACCAGGCCTCCCTGTCCATCACCAACTCCTGGAGTTCACTCAAACTCACGTCCATCAAGTTGGTGATGCCATCCAGCCATCTCATCCTTTGTCGTCCCCTTTTCCTCCTGCCCCCAATCCCTCCCAGCATCAGAGTCATTTCCAATGAATCAACTCTTTGCATGAGGTGGCCAAAGTACTGGAGTTTCAGCTATAGGTCATTACAGAGTGCTAAATAGAGTTCCCTGTGCTACACAGTAGGTTTTTATTAGTTATTTATTTCATATGTAGTAGTGTGTATATGTCAATCCCAATCTCCCAGTTTATCCCTTCCCCCTTACCCCCTTGGTAAGCATAAGTTTGTTTTCTACATCTGTGATTTTATTTCTGTTTTATAAATAGTTTCACTTGTACCATTTTTAAAAAAAGATTCCACATATAAGCGATATTGGGGCTTCCCACGTGGCACAATTGGTAAAGAACCCACCTGCAATTGCAGGAGATGCATGTTTGATTCTTGGGTTGAGAAGATCCCCTGGAATAGAAAATGGCAACTCACTTGAGTATTCGTGCCTGGAAAACCCCATGGACAGAGCCTGGTGGGCTACAACCCATGGGGTTGCAAAGAGGCAGACACAGCTGAGCAGCTGAGCACACACACACATGCACATATAAACACAAGCCTTTCTCATCTGACCCACTTCACTCAGTGTGACAGTCTCTAGGTCCATCTGTGCCACTGCAAATGGCATTATTGTGTTCTTTGTATGGCCGATATTCTATTGTACATATATGGACCACATCTTCTTTATCTGTTCCTTAATTGATGGCCATTTAGGTTGCTTCTATGTCCTGGCTACTGTAAACAGTGCTGCAATGAACAGGGGTGCATGCATCCTTTCAAATTATGGCTTTCTCTGGATATACGCTGAGGAGGGAGATTGCTGGATCATGTGGTTGCTCTGTTTTTAGTTTTTTAGGTTACCTCGTACCATTATGCATAGTGACTGTACAATTTGCTCCCCCTAACAGTGTAGGAGGCTCCCCTTTTCTCAACACCCTCTGCAGCATTTGGAGATTTTTTTTGGTGATGGGTATTCTAACCAGTGGGAGGCGGTACCTCACTGTAGTTTTGATTTGCATTTCTCTATTAGTGATGTTGAGCATCGTTTCATGTGCCTCTTGGCCATCTGTATGATTTATGAATGTCAGTTTTGGTCTTCCGCCCATTTTCTGATTGGGTGTTTTTTTTTTTTTAATATTGAGCTACATGAGTTGTTTGTATACTTTGGAGATTAATCCCTTGTTGATTGCTTTGTTTGCAAATATTTTCTCCCATTCTGTGTGTTTTTGTTTGTTTTTTAATGGCTTCCTTTGCTGTGCAAAAGCTTTTAAGTTTGATAAGGTCCCATTTGTTTATTTTTGTTTTTATTTTCATTACTCTCAGAGGTGGATAATTTTCATTATGTTAAAACAATCTTGCTTTTCCAGAATAAATCCTACCTGGTCACTATGTATAAACTTTTTTATATGTTGCTGGACTCAGTTTGCTACAATTTGGTCCTAGTATTTTGTCTTAATTTTTAATAGATACAAAGGTAAAGAAGAAGTGCTATTCATTTATTAGGCCCCTGGAACCCTAACAATTACCTTTTCAGAGAAACTTTCTCTGATACTCCCTTATCCCCAGACAACTCCTGTGTAATACACAGTAAGTAGCACTTATCCCATTATGTTTCTATTGTCTCTCTATGTGTTTGTCAAACTCTCTTTGCTTTTTGAGAACAAACTATATATTGTAACCCAGTCTCTAGCACAGTCATTGACTAGTGTAACTTGAGACCTCTGCAAAGCAGATAATCACCAGAGTTTTAAAGAAATATGAACAAAGAGGAAAAGGAGATTATGTAACAAAGGATGATTATAAAAGAGAGTGACTAAGACACAGGAGAATAATATCAGGAAAATTTTGCTTAGCTATATTCAGAATGAAAATATATCAACTGATGTTCAGATTTGTTCTGCTGGCGTTATTTTAAAATACTCATGGAAGACAAAGAGCAGACTCCCTCAGCTCCTCTGCTGCATCTGTCTTTTCTATCAAGTAGAGTTTCTTCTGATCAGACAGGGGGAGAGTAAACATTAGTACTCATCTTCAGTCCCAGACATGTTACATCTCAAGTAAGAAAAGAATTTGCATATAAATAAGATCACAAAACCGTTGACACTAACCTTTTAAGAATTCAAGGAAGTGAGTCTCCTCTTGCTGCTAAATGCCTAAAGACTCCATCCATCATCCATCATAATCATGTTCATTTAAGGATCAGTTCCTTCAAGAAAACATTCCCTGGGATTTCCAGGCTGGATTACATCCCCTTCTTTGAGGAAATAATTCATGCATATCACTCATTCTATTTCACTTTTACTTTAATGAACTGTATATGCATCTTGTTACACTTCCTTAAATAATAAGCAGCTCATCTTGTTGGAGAGGGAGGGAGAATTATGTTTCAACCAGAGAAGACAACGTGAGCACCGGCAAAGAGGTTAGAAGACTGATGTATTTTGAGGCTACCAAAAGGTCACCTTTGCTGAAGTGTAAAGAAAAGGCAGAGGATGGCAAGAGGTAAAACTGGAGAGGCAGTCAGGGGCCTGCTCACTGGAAGTATTATACATGAAAGCCACTCAGGATGAATGAGGTTTGCATGGGCCAGTTGGTGCTTGGCCTCCCTCCGATTCTCACTATAGCTCCCAGTGTGGTGAGTTTAAGTGTGGTCTGTAGATTACTAACATCAGAATTATCTATGATACCTTATTAAAAATGCAGATTTGGAGGTCAACAACAAATGCCAAAAAAAGTCAAAGTTGGGATTATCATAAGCTCCCCAGATAATTCTAAAATTTTAAAACTGCATGTTCCATAAGACAACTGGCCCATAATCCACAATGCCAGTGCTGTGAGTGAAAGGGAAGAACTGAGTACATGCTCCAAATTAAAAGAGAATAAAGGGATATGGCAATTAAATGCAATCCATGAAACTGAATCAGGAAGTTTTGCTCTAATGGACATTGGTACATTTGGTGAAACTTAACTGCAGTATGATACAAAATAGTATTGTATCAAAGTTGAATTTCATTAAGAGACTATTCTTGTTCTTGGAAAACAAATGCTGACATTCTTTAGCAATAAAGGAGCATGATATTTATTTTAAAATGGATTTAGGGGGAAATATAACTAGATAGGTAGATAGATATAGTTCTTTTTACTTTTTGAAATTATTTAAAAATTAAAAGTTAAAAAAATTGAAAAGAGAAAGCCTATAACAAATTTAAATCTCAGGACTGTGCCAACTTCAACCACTGTTAGAAAACTGGGAATTACTGACAGGCTTTATTTTGGACAGTGGTNATATAGTTCTTTTTACTTTTTGAAATTATTTAAAAATTAAAAGTTAAAAAAATTGAAAAGAGAAAGCCTATAACAAATTTAAATCTCAGGACTGTGCCAACTTCAACCACTGTTAGAAAACTGGGAATTACTGACAGGCTTTATTTTGGACAGTGGTATTAATCAGAGTTCTGTTTTTGATAGATTACTTTTATGGTAGTATGAAAGGTAGAATTAGGATGACAGTATTTGCTTAGGTCTTTGTGGTTCAGTAGGTAAACAATCCAGGAGACCTGGGTTCAATCCCTGGGTCGGGAAGATCCCCTGGAGGAGGGCATGGCAATTCACTCCAATATTCCTGCCTGGAGAATTTCATGGACAGAGAAGCATTGTTGGTTACAGCCCATGGGGTCGCACAGAATCAGACGACACACACACAGATGGCAAGGAAACCACTTAGAAACTAAAGTGTTTCTGATAAATATGTGATGAGTCTGAAAAGAATGATGGTATTTAAGATGAAGATAAAAGGGATCATGAGGTAAAATCAAATGGATTCAGTGGCTCTTTAGATATGAGTGGTGGAAGTGAAAGAAGAAAAAAGGTAACTTATCAGGTTTCTAGTTTGGTAGTTATTTAGATAGTACTTGCTACCAAAGATATAGTGAATACAGAAGGAACAGCATGCAGTGTGGAATTAGATGAATTAGAATTTGGCTGTGAGGGACACTTATGTGAAGATACATAGATAGTTAGATATAAGAGGCTGAAGCTTTGACAAGAGGTCAGATATATGTAAAGATATGTGTGTGTGTGTGTATAAGGTATATACATGTGTGTGGTGCAACAATGTGACATAATCAAGAATGAGTTCATGAAAGGCTGAATCGAAGATGACTTAGTTTAACAAGAATAAATTTAAGACTCCATACATAAGACCAAAATATGAGACCAAAACTGAAGTAAGAGAATGGAGGAGACGTAGTGGCAGTATCAAAATAAAACTTTATAGGTTTGAGTGTTTGTAAATCTAGTATGTCAGTATTTTAGGATAATTTTCAAAAGAACATATGTAATCTTAGACTGCATTACTAGAAAGAAGCAAATGAGAAAGATAATTTATTGTATATTGTTAGGTATCCATGTTCATGGGTTCCACATCTGCATTCAACCAACTGTGGATCAAAATAGTAGGACAGAAAGTTCAAGAAGCTCTCAAAAGCAAAACCTGAGTTTGCTGTGCACTGGTGACTGTTTACATAGCATTTACACTGTATTAAGTATTATATTAATCTAGAGATACTGAAGGATATGCAAATACTGTGCCATTTTATATAAGGGATGGATCCTCAGATTTTGGTCTCTGTGGGATTCCTGGAACCAGTTCCCCCTCAGTTACCAAGGAATGACTGTCCTAGTTAGATGACATCTGTAATACTGTGTTCAGTTTTCTTCAAGCTTGAATAGTGACAGAAGAGAGTAAAATATGATAGTGAAGGGACTTGAATCATATTATAGATGGCTGAAAGAAATGAAAGTTTCAGGTAAATAAATAATAGCTTTAAAAAATACTTATGATCTGTCATGTGGACGACGCATTACATTTATTCTTATTATTGCAAGGAGGATTAGGGAAAATGAGTTGGTCAGAAATGTTTACCTTTAAAGTTTCTTAAAGAAGTGAGTTAAAATTTACAGGGACATGTGCTTTAAACTCAACATAAAAAGAGCATTGCTCTCAAGAAATGGAATGAATTGACTGAAGTTTGGTAAACTGCTTGTCACCAAGTGTTGTCAGTCAAAGGCTGGATGTGCTTGGGTCCTGTCATCTGTAGGAGGTGAGGGTAGGGAACTCTCAAGCCTTCTCTCTGCTTTAAGATTCGGTGAGATGGAAATGAAAAGATTAGACAATGAGATGAATGATCTTTTTTTTTTTTTTTTTTGGACTTGGTAAAATTCCCAGAAATCAAATTGACATATAAGGAAGTTCTACTGTCTTCTATATATTTCTAGAGTTAGAAAAATCAAAATTTGAGGTATAGAATTTCTGGGAAGGTGAACTGTTCTTTGGCAATCCGATTGGAAGATAATTTTCTAGTTTCTTATGTGTAAATCGTGACCAGATACAAATTATTAATTAGCTCACATTCAGATGATAGGCGACCACTCATTACTGTCTATATTCCCATCTTACAAACCTTGATTAGGGAGCTGTCTTCTGAAATAATCAAATATACAGTCATCTGATATAGAAGGCCTTGTATCTAGAAAAGATGGTAAAAGTCCATTAGCAAGAAAAAAGCTTGTCGACTCCTTTACATTTCATATTTTTATCTTTTTATTAATGAAAATGCTAGTATGCTAGCAAAAAATGTGTAAATAGTAGTTTAGCTCAATGAAATGAACACAAACAGTTCTCAAATCTTATGAATTTTATTGCACTTTTGCTATTTATAGGTAAGGTCTAAAAAATGTTCATACTCTTTGGGTCAGCAGTTACTTTCTAGGAATCTATTACAGATATATAATTAATCACAAATAGTGAGTTAAAAAGTCTTGTTTACAATAGAAAAAAAATGAACAAATAAAATTTTAACAATGGAGGGTATCTAAATAAATTAAGGTTCACTAATACAATGGAATACTTTGCCACCACTTATTAACATTGAGAGAAGTTAATAATACACTGTCAGTTTAAATGAAAACATTTAAATCTTGCAAAAAAAAAACCCTGAAGATTTATTTGTCTGTGTGATTAACATGGACTGTTAATGGAAAAAATGGACTGACATGGAAAAAATGTCTAAAATAAGTATTCAAAAATATGTTCTTTATTTTAAAATTTTGACATTAAATTTAACACAAGAATATATAAAAGTTACATATCAAAAGTGACAGATTTTCTTGGCTTATCACTACAAGAAAGAATTTAAAGTACAATGAAGTAACCATCTTAATTATAATAAAATTCCCTCTTAGGTGTGGTTTTTATTTTCATTTCTATTTTTAATTAGCCTACTGCATCATAGTGTGAGATAGTAAGAGACAGCACTGGAGTGCTGCAGTCCATGGGGTTGCAGAGTTGGACACGACTTAGCAACTGAATAACAACAACAATTGCATCATAAACTAAATGGATTTATGTACATTTATGCTGGGCTGTGCTTCATTGCTCAGTTGTTTGCAACCGCATGGATTGTAGCCTGCCAGGCTCCTCTGTCCATGGGGATTCTGCAGGCAAGAATACTGGAGTGGGTTGCCATGCCCTCCTCCAGGGGATCTTCCCAACCCAGGGATTGAACCCTGGTCTCTTGCATTATAGGCGGATTCTTTCCTATCTGAGCCACCAAGGAAGCATGTACATTTATATATACTTTTAATCATGACCTGAGATACTTTTTGAAAATAAGTGTGGTATAAATATATTAAAAATATATATACACATAGAATTAAAGAATTATTATATATGAAATTAACATGTTTAAATTACATGAATATTTTTCAAAGGACCTCAAGTAAAGATAATGAGATAAAAATTAAGAAAAAAATACCAGAATACATATTTCTGAATCTCTAACATTTCTGGTATTTTTTTCTTAGAGATTTATATTTATATCAGACTTAGCAGATTCTCACAGAAGCAAATGAATAGTGTAAAACTTAATATCTCTCTTGGCCCATTCTTTATTACTTTATGAAACAAAAGGACCATGATGTTTTTTAAACATAAAATCCCTATATTCTGTTTGGGGAAAAACCTTTCAAATGAGGGATATCTCTCAAGTATGTAGACCACTCATTCCAACCCTCAGTGTGCTTCCTGGGCACCCTGTCCAGACGGTAGGCACTGTACCTGTTAACACTGCACTTAGCTTGTTTATTTGTTTCCCCTTGTTAAATGATGAGTTCCTAAGAAATAGTACAATATATTCTTAATATCCCTAGCACAAAGCAGTGATAATCTCCAAGTTGTAGTACAAAAAAGTCTTGAGGAATTAATTGTTTATCAGAGGGTAAAAGCAGAACATTACCTGTCACATCAGAATCTGATTCTTTGTGTCCTTGAACTAAATGTCTTTTATCACAAACCTAATGGAACATAGAACCAGAAGGAAAACAGTACTATATTATAAACATGAAAATGAGGTACATTTTCTATGATTTATCGTAATTTTCAACATTTCTCATTTTATCCTCATAGATTTAGAATGGGCAAAAATAATCCTTTAAATCAGTACCTTCTAGGATCTTTCACAATGCTACTTTTCTTCTCCACCAATGACAGAAGAAAATGTTAAATACTGTATTTTGGCATTAAAGGGAGTTTAATTTTTTTTTTTACTTCATATAGAACTTATTTATGATGAGAAAGAGACAAAAATTTTATGCTTTATAATTTCATTTACATAATAAGATTAAAGATAAAGGAAGAGAAGTACAAAATGAATGAAAATATATAAAATTGTATGAAAAAGTATAAGCAATTGCAAAACTGTGTTTATATATGGAAGTTGAAAAAATAATTTTTCATAGCTTGTAAAAAAACATTTAGAGTAAGGAAGACCATATGCATGACATTGCTGTCTGTGTGTCATGAAAGGAGATAGCTTGCCAGTCTGACCCAGCTGGACTAAAAGACACAAAACACTATGGAATTGTGACTGTTCATCTTTAATAGTGTACACAAATCATCATGTAAGTGTGAAAACATTCTGAAAGTCTGTTAGTCGTGTCCAACTCTTTTGTGACCCCATGGGCTATACAATCCATGGAATTCTCCAGGCCAGAATACTGGAGCGGGTAGCCTTTCCCTTCTCCAGGGTATCTTCCAGACCCAGGGATCAAACCCTGGTCACCCACATTGCAGGCGGATTCTTTACTAGCTGAGCCACCAGGCAAGCTGAAAACATTTTAGATACTTCCAAACTGTTTCAAAATTCTCCAGACCAGGCTTCAACAATATGTGAACCATGAACTTTCAGATGTTCAAGCTGGTTTTAGAAAGGCAGAGGAACCAGAGATCAAATTGCCAACATCCGCTGGATTATCGAAAAAGCAAGAGAGTTCCAGAAAAACATCTATTTCTGCTTTCTTGACTATGCCAAAGCTTTTGACTGCATGGATCACAATAACCTGTGGAAAACTCTGAAAGAGATGGGAATACCAGATCACCTGACCTGCCTCTTGAGAAATCTGTATGCAGGTCAGGAAGCAACAGTTAGAACTGGACATGGAACAACAGACTGGTTCCAAGTAGGAACAGGAGTACATCAAGGCTGTATATTGTCACCCTGCTTATTTCGCTTATATGTAGTGTACATCATGAGAAACGCTGGGCTGGATGAAGCACAAGCTGGAATCAAGACTGCCGGGAGAAATATCAATAACCTCAGATATACAGATGACACCACCCTNTTTCACTTTCATGCATTGGAGAAGGAAATGGCAACCCACTCCAATGTTCTTGCCTGGAGAATCCCAGGGACTGGGGAGCCTGGTGGGCTGCCGTCTATGGAGTTGCACAGAGTCGGAGATGACTGAAGCGACTTAGCAGCAGCAGCAGCATGCAGATATAAAACTATTTCGAGACTTCTAGGAAGATGAAGTACTTTTTCTCTTCTTTCCACTAAGTACAACTAAAACCCCTGGCCATTATACACAAAGTAAACACAAGAGGCTCTGAAAGGAGAAAAGGAGGAGGCAGATGATGAGAGACTTCAGGAGCAGAGGGCTGACTGATGGTGAGTAGTTCTGTGTGTTTTCTTTTGCCTCATCTATCTCAGCCTTAGAGCTGGAGAAGCCAGAAACCCAGAAGTGCCAAAGAGTGAAGATAAAATGCCTGAACACTTCACAAATTTGATCAAAGACGTGAAGGTAACTATCAAAGAATCTCAGTCAACTTCAAGTAAGACAAAATGCCCACACTAAGACACATAAACTTTGAAAGCAGTAAGACTGAAGCAAACTGTTAACCTGCAAGGAATCCTCAATAAGATCATTGCCAATTTCTCAGAAACTTTGGAAGCCAGAAGACAATGAAGAATTTAAAGGAAAAACACCCAGCAGAATGGTCTTTCAAAATTTAGGGGAGAAATTAAGACATTTCCTGATAAACAAACATGAGGGAGTTTGTGACCACTTGACATGCCTTGAAAGAAATGCTCAAGGGATTTCTGCAAGGTTAAATGAAAGGGCACTAGGTAGTAACCTGAAGCTGTAGAGAAAAATGGAGGTCTATATGAAGGTAATAAATACATGGGAAATTATGAACATTAGCATTATTGTAATAATAATTTCAAACTGATCTGTCATCTACATGAAAAAAAAAGTATTGCTCAGTTGTGTCCAACTCTTTGCGACTCCATGGACGGTAGCCCACCAGGCTCTGTCCATGGGCTTCTTCAGGCAAGAATACTGGAGTGGGTTGCCATGCCCTCCTCTAGGGAATCATCCCAATCCAGGGATTGAACCCAGGTCCCCTGCATTGCAGGCAGATTTTTTACCATTTGAGCTAGCTGGGAAGCCCTACATGATTAAGCCTACATGATTAAAGATGAAAAATATTAAAGAAAAAAAAAGCATTTATTAGTCTAAAAGCTAATACTACTATTACTTTAGCCTATAAAGTGTTAAGTCTCTCAGTTGTGTCTGATCTTTGCGACTCCATGGACTACAGCCCACCAGGCTGCTTTGTCCATGGAATTTTTAGGCAAAAATACTGCAGTTGGTTGCCATTTCCTTCTCCAGGGGATCTTCCCAGCTCAGGGATTGGACCTGGGTCTCCCAAATTGTGGGCAGATTCTTTATTTTCTGAGCCACCAGGAAAGCCCTGTAACGCCAAACCTTATTTGTTACATAATTTAGGAGACTAATACACTTAAAGAAATATTAGTTTATGTTTTTGGGCACACAATGTATAACTATGTAATTCTGTGACATATACAACTGAAAGCGTGGGGGTATAACTATAAAGGAACAGTTTTTGTACGTTTTGAAGTTAAGTTGGTATAAATTCTAATTAGACTGTTATAACTTTAGGATAGTAAATGTAATCCCCATGGTGAAAACAAAGAAATGATTTATAAAATATACATAAAGAGAAATAAGAAAGGAACTGAAACATTTCATTACAAAAAATCAACTAAGCAAAGAAGACAGTAATGCAGGAAAAGGAGGGACAAAAATACTATAAGGCATATAGAAAACAGCACAAGGACAGAAGTCAGTCTCTTTATCAGGAATTATTCCCATTGGATTAATGGAGTAAATGGGTATCAATGGATAATAATATGGATATTATTAATGGATAAATGGATTAAACTCTCCAATCAAAAGAGAGAGATTGGGAGAATGGATAAAAACATATGATCCAACTATATGCAGTCTTAAAAGACTCACAATGATCCATACACAGAAACTGGTTGAAAGTGAAAGGAAAGAGATATCCTATGCAAACAGTAACCCACAGAGGCAGAGGTGGCTCTATTAGACAAACACAGACTAAATTTTAAAACATTACTGGAAACTACTTTTAAAAGGACATTATAGGTTAATAAAAATTTCAATACCACAATATATAATAATTATAAATATTTACATATCTAATGATCATCAAAATATAAGAAGCAAAACAGAACTGAAGGGAGAAACAGACAGTTCTACAATAATAGTAGGAGACTTCAATACCCTACTAACAATAATATGGAAACAATCAGAAGGTTGTAAGGAAAAAGGATTTAACACAGTAAGTCATCTAAACTTAACAGACATACACAGAACACTGTACCCAACAACAACAGAGTATGCATTTCTCCTCAGTTGCATATAGGACATTTTCCAGGATAGAACATATGCTAGGCCACCAGTTAAGTTGTAACACATTTTAATAGATAGACAACATACAAAGTATCAGCCCATGGACAGCCTGACCACAATGGGATGAAGTTAGAAATAAATAATAGAAGAAAATCTAAAATATTCAAAAACTTGTAGAAATTATACACACACTTAAAAAAGAAATGGATGAAAGAAGTCACAAGGGAAATTAAAAAATGCAGAGTTGAATAAAAATGAAAACACAACAGAGAGAAATTTATGGGACACAGCATAAGTGGCACTGAGGAGGAAATTTATATCTATAATCACATTAAAAAACAAATTCACAGATGGCAGGAGGAAGGAAGTAATAAAGATTAGAGCAGAGATAAATACATGAAATAGAAAAACTGAAGAAAATGAATCAAAAGGTCAACAAGGTTGACAAATCTTCAGCTAAATGGACTAAGGAAAAAAAGACAAATTACTAAAATCAGACATGAAAGTGAGGATATTAGTATCAATTCTACACAAATATAAAGGATTATAACAAAGTCGTGTGAACAAGTGTATTGCCAACAAATTGGATAACCTAGATGAAATGGACAGATTCCTAGAAACACAGAACTTACCAAGACTATCTCATGAAGAAATAGAAAATATGAATAGACAAGTAACTAGTTAAGGCGACTGAAATCAGTCATCAAAATTCTCCCAAGTAACAATGAAGCCCAGATGGTTTGTTTGGTGAATTCCATCAAATATTTAAAGAACAACTAATGCTGATATTTCTCAAACATTTCTAAAAAATTGAAGAGGAAGGAACATTTTATAATTTATAAGGCCAGAGTTACCCTGTTACCAAAGCTAAACAAAGACACTACAAACAAGAAAAGGAAGCTATATAGACCAGTATCCCTTATGAACACGCTCAACATCACAAATAATTAGGGAATGCAAAATCAAAGCCACAGTGAGGTGGTATCTCACACCTGTTAGAATGGCCATTATTAACAAACAAACAAACCAGAAAATAACAAGTGCTTGCAAGCATGTAGGTACATTAAAGCCTGCATGCACTGTTGGTGGGAATGTAAAATGGTATAACTGCTGTGAAAAAGAGTATGGAGGTTCCTCAAAAAATTGAAAGTAGAATCACCGTATGATCCAGTAGTTTCCTTTTGGGGTATACACCCAAAAGAATGAAGAGCAGCAGCATCTTGATATGTGATCATATTCACAACAGCTAGAATGTGGAAGCAACCTTAAGTTTCTACTGAGAGACGAATTAGCAAAATTCAGTGTAAACATACAATACAATATTATTTTAGCCATATAAAGGAAAGAAATTCTGAAATATGCTACAGTATAGATGAACCTTGAGGACATCATGCTCGATGAAATAAGCCAATCACAAAAAGACAAACATTGTGCAATTCCACTTATGTGATGTACTTAGCACAGGCAAAATACATGAAGAAAGAAGAGTATACAGTGGTTTCCAAGAGACGTGGGAGCAGAAAATGGGGAGTTATTAAAGGCTGTAGAGTTTGCTTTTCAAGATAATAAGAGTTATGGGACAGTGGTGATGGTTGTACAACAGTGTGAATGTACTTGTACCAATAAATTATACACTTAAAAAGGGTTAAGATGGTAAATGTTACGTGTAATTTTACAATTAAAAAAAAATCAATCTCTAAATTTTTGAGGGGCTACTGGGAAAGATGGTATATATCAGACTTAGAATTGTGAGAATGAGAGGCTAGAATTCCTTTTCCCACAAGAGAGGAGAGTCTGAGAATAGAACCAACCCAGAAGAGGCAGAAATGACATTAAAATGGAGAAAAAACTTTGCATCCTGGTGATATTCTTTGAGTCCCTTATTTAAGCCATGGCCAAAGCCAGCCTTGTCCCTAGACTACTTCCCTTACTAAACCGACCAATTTCCCTTTAAGCTAAGCCATCTTTTGGAACAGTTTTTTGTTCTTTGCAATGGATGTACTTCTGATACACACCCTCAGAATATGACTTAGTAGAGAATGGCACCTCACTCCAGTACTCTTGCCTGGAAAATTCCATGTGCGGAGGAGCCTGGTAGGCTGCAGTCCATGGGATCGAGAAGAGTTGGACACGACTGAGTGACTTCACTTTCACTTTTCACTTTCATGCATTGGAGAAGGAAATGGCAACCCACTCCAGTGTTCTTGCCTGGAGAATCCCAGGGACTGGAGAGCCTGGTGGGCTGCCGTCTATGGGGTCACACAGAGTCAGACACGACTGAAGTGACTTAGCAGCAGCAGCAGAGAAGAAAACAATCTCCATGTCACTAAGTGGAAGCTCCATCTTGTTGCTCAGGCCTGGAATTCTGGAGACCTCTTTCTCTCCTTTGTATTTTTCAAACTTGTACCCAAGCCATCAGCAAATTCTCTAGACTCTGCCAGGTATATCTAACATCTGGTCATGTCTCATCATCTCTATAGCTACCACTTTGGTCCAGCTACCACTTCTTGCCTGGGTAACTGCAATGCCCCCTTAAATGGTTTCCCCTCGTGATTCATCATTATGCTCTCAACACAACAGCCAAAGTGACCTTGCTGATACAAAGCCCGCCCATCATGTTACTCTTCTAACCCAAACTCTTCAAACTCAAGAGTAAAAACTGAAGTCCTAAGCCAGGTTTTACATGATCTATTCCACCCGCTCCCCAATGTCCAACACCTATTTCACGTTCTCTCTCTTACTCCTGTTCTCTTTGTTCAATCTTCTCTACCCAGATTAGTTTCCCTGGTCTTCCAAAAGATAACAGACATGTTCCTTCCTCATGGCCTTTGGACTTCTGGTACTCCTAGTCTAGGAATAGGTCCCTCCTAGATCATCCCCAAAGTTTTACTCTACTCCCTTGATGTTAGATTTGGACATAGGAATTTATTTAGCCAGTGGAATAATACATGGGAACTTTAAACATACTTTCATGGTTTGGCGTGCCTCCTGAACTCTTGTGATTTACCATGAAAGAACATGCCCCAGCTGGCTGCTGGTGTCTATGGAGAAGGAAGAAATGTAGACCAAACCTGAATCAGCCCACAGTCTGGACATGAGTTCAGTGGATCCCTGGTCAGTCCAATATAGCCACAGATGACCCCCAAACAGGAAAAAAGATATTTGCTAATATAAGCTATTGACATTCTGAGAATTGTTTTAATGAATAAAATATGAATAGTTTAGAACTGATACCTAAAAGTAGGATGCCGTCCTAATAAAACCTAAACTATGTGGCAATCATTGGCTTGGAGACTAAATAGCAGGTGGTTATAGGAAGGCAGAAAACACAAGTTATGTAGAGGTGGCACATTTCGTGAAACTGCTTCTGTGAGAGAAGACGCACCAAACAGACCTGAGCCACTGGACAAAGGGGCTTTGAGGCAGAAAGTCTATGGGTATGAGTTGGTGGTTGCTAGCTTCATTTGATAAGGTGCCACAAGAAAGAAATCAGCTCAAAAATACTTGAATAAAAAAATGGAATTGAGAGGGAAAACAGCCCCAAATTCTAGAATTTGTAGGTTGGCTTCAATATAGCCTTGAGGCAAAGATCTAATCAACATTAATAGCTTTCACATCAGCGGTAGACAATCTCTCAGATGACCTCTGATGATTCCTGTCTGTCAGCATTCATGCTCTCCTGTGATCCTAGGTATTGGGCTCAGCCTGGTGACTCCCTTCTAATGAATGGCATATGGCAAAAGTGGTGGGATTCTGCTTCTGGGATGAGGCTACAGGGAGGCTAATGAATGGTATATGGCAAAAGTGATGGGATTCTGCTTCTGGGATGAGGCTACAGGGAGGCTATGCCTCTATGCCTCTTTTGCTGTCTTACTTGCTCATTCTGATGAAAGCCAGATACGTGTTGTGAGCTGTCACACAAGAAGCACACGGTAAGGAACCAAGGGAGACTTCAGCCTTCAGCCAACAAGGAACTGAGTCCCTCAGCTCAGCAACCTGTGAGGAACTGAATCTTATCACCAACCATGTAAGTGACCTCAAGAAATGGATCCTTCCTCAGTCAAGCCTTCATGATTCCACAGCCTTACCAATACCTTCACTGCAGTCTTTTCAGAGAACTTAGGGACCCAGATAAGTCACTCCTGGATCCTGATTCACAGAAACTGTGTGATGGTAAATGTTTGTCATTTTAAGTTGCAGAGGTTTGGGGTAATTAGTTACTCAGCAAGAGGAAATGAATACAATATCTGTCTTGGTCCATTCACCTGTTCTAACAAAACAGTTACCACAGACTGGGTGTCTAATAAAACAAGGAAATTTATTTCTCATATTTCTTAGGCTGGAAGGTTGAGATGAGGATGTGGTATAGTCAGGTGAGAGCTTCTTTTTGGTTTATGGACTGTCTGTTGCATCCTAACAAGGCAGAAGGGGCTAGGGATCTCTCTGGGCCCTCTTTTACAAGGTGCTAATCCCATTCAGATGGCTCGGCCCTCATGACATAATCACCCCCCAAAGGCCCCACCTTCTAGTATCATAATATACTGGGCATTATAATGTCAACATATGACTTCTGGGAGACAGAAGTATCCAGGCCATTCCACCCCTACACCTCCCACATTGACAAGCTTCTCAAAAGCAAAGTTCATTCGTTCCATCCCAATAACTCCTAATGTCTTAACTCATTCCAGTATCAACTCTAAACTCCAAAGTCCTAGCTAAATATCATCTAAATCAGATATGGATGAACCTCAAAATACAATTCATCCTAAGGTAAATTTCCTGTCCAGTTGTGAAACCATGACCAAGTTATGTGCTTGCAAAGTACCACCGAGGGACAGGCATAGGGTAGACATTCCCATTGTAAAAGGGAGAAAAATCAAAGAAGGATGAAGTGATGGGTCCCAAGCAAGCACAAAACCTAGTAAAGCAGATTCAATGGGATCTTCATGGTCATGAATAATCCTTGTGCCTCCGTGATCTGCCTTCTGGACCCACTGGGGTGGCAGTATCATCCAGCAGCTTGGCAGGCTGCCACTCACACCTGGCTCTCTGTCAGTACTCTGTCCACACCACAGTGGACAGCTCCAGACAGCCTACCTCCACGGCCTTCAATGGAAGCCATCTGCCCTGTTAAAACCTAAGCATTAGCATCCCTGATGATCTCTTACTCCCTTTGGAGCTTTTAAAAACTTATCTTGCGGACATAAAGAGATGGAAAGATCCACCGTGTTCTTGGATTAGAAGAATTAATATTGTTAAAATGACCATAACTATCCACGGCAACCTACAGATTCAATGCAATCACTATCAAAATACAAATGGCACTTTTCACAGAACTAGAATAATTAAAAAATTTTTATGCAAACATGGAAGACCCTGAATAGCCAAAACAATCTTGAGAAAGAGGAACAGAGCTGAAGGAATCATGCTCCCTGACTTCAGACTATACTACAAAGCTTTAGTAATCAAAATATGGTACTAGCACAAAAATAAAAACAAAGGCCAATGGAACAAAATAGAGAGCCCAAAAATAAACCCACACATGTATGGTCAACTAATCTACAACAAAGGGGGCAAGAATATGCAATGGAAAAAAGAGTCTCTTCCGAAGGCAGCGGTGGGAAAACTGGACAGCTACATGTAAAAGAATGAAATCAGAACATTTGCTAATACCACACACAAAAATAAACTAAAAATAGATTACAGCCCTAAATGTAAGACCAGAAACCATAAAACTCCTAGAGGAAGGCATAGGCAGGACAGTCTGACATAAATTGTACCAGTATTTTTTATATCTATCTCCTAAAGCAAAGGAAATAATAAAAAATGGGATCTAATTAAAATCATTTGCACAGCAAAGGAAAGCAAAAACCAAATGAAAAGACAACCACCTACTGAGTGGGAGAAAATATTTTACAAATGATGTAATTGATAAGGGTTAATATTCAACATATATAAACTGCCATATAAGTGTTAGTTGCTCAGTCGTGCCCGACTCTTTGCGACCCCATGGACTGCAGCCCTCCAGGGTCCTCTGTCCATGAGATTTTCCAGGCAAGGATACTGCAGTGGATTGCTATCAACATCAAAAAAAAAACCCAATTTAAAAAATGTGCAGAAGAACTGAATAAACATTTTTCCAAAGAGAAAATGCAGATGGCCAACAACCACATGAAAAGATGCTCAACATAGCTAATCATCAGGGAAACCACAATGAAATATCAACCTCACACCTGTCAGAGTGGCTATCATCAAAAACACAAATAACAAATGATGGCGAGATTGTGGAGAAAAGGGAACTCTCATACACTACTGGTAGGAATATACATTTGTGCATCCACTACAGAAAACAGTATGGAGGTTTATCAAAATTAGAACTACCACATGACCCAGCAGTTTCACTCCTGGATATATATCTGGAAAAAAAAAAAAAAAAGCACTTGTTTGAAAAGATAACAATCTTTCCAATATTCACAGCAATATTATTTACAGTTAGCAAGATATAGAGGCAATCAAGTGTCCATTAACAGATGAATGGGTAAAGAAAATGTGGTCTGTGTGTGTGTGTGTGTGTGTGTGTGNCTTGCCACCCGCAGAAAGGCAGCCTTGGGCTCCGCCACATCTTCTCCCTCCCTGACTCTGATTAATTCATGTTATGAATAAATTCAACAAACAACAAATGTTTGTCGAATGAACACTAAATTATTAATGACTGGTAAAGAGAATGCGTTATGCTTCCCAGAGGTATTTGAATGTGGAACAATGCTTTCACCCAGAGAAGGGAATTTCTGGGCAAGGAATGGGGGTGGGAGTAAGGTGGACCAAGCAGAGTGAGGATTTGGGGACGAGTGCAGTCTTCTGCAGGTCTTTTATCTCATATCCCCAAAGTAACTTCTGTGTCTGTTCAGGATGTGGCTGGCTGCCTTCAGGGATTCTAGGAGAGGGCTGAGGAAGAGCTGGGTCTGCCCCGTACTTTGGGAGGCCGTGCAGGGCTGTGACCAGTGCCCTCCCGGATGCAGGAGGCACTGGCCTCATTATATGCATGTCCCACGGCTGCTGTTTTAAACTCCAATACTGCTGAACAATTCAGAAATAGATCCATTATAGGTCTGCTTTAGCCCCAGGGCTTTAACACAGGTCACTAGAAAATCCAAGATTGCACAGTAATTCAAACTCTCAAGAGGGAAAGAAAACAATTCTCTTCAGCACTTCCTCACCCACCTCCCTCCATCCTCACCCGCAGCATAAGAGAGAACACCTCTTCATTTCTGTAGTACTTTGAAATAAACAGCTCTTACACCTCACGGTGATTTTAATTTTAATTTCCTATGTTGAACATTTTTCCATATGTTCCTTAGCCATTATGTCTCACTTTAAGCAAAGTTTGCTCAAGTCTTTTGCCCATTTTAAAATTTTCTTTTTAATATTCATTTGTAATAATTCTTCATATATTCTGCATACAAGTCCTTTGTCAGATATACGTTGGGAATGTTTTCTTATAGACTGTGGCTTGCCTTTTCATTTTATTAACTGTGTCTTTTGATGAGAATTTTTAATATCAATGAAGTCAAGTTTATTAATATTTTCATTGTTTCCTTTTTCTTTCTGGAGTCTCTACAGTATTGTTGCCTTAGTCTATGGTTATGAAGATACTGTCTGGTTTTCTTTTAAGACTTTAAAATATTAACTTTTATGTTTAGGTCTACAATCTATTTTGAATTAATTTTTTGTGTATTAAGTGAGATAGAGGTCAAGGTTTATTGTTTTCTACATGGATCCCAAGTCATTACAGCACAAATTGAAAAGAATTTTTCCTTATTCCCACTGGATGGTTTTGGTCCCTCTGTCAACTATCATTTGGTCTCTTTCTGGATTCTATTCTGTTGCACTGATGTATTTATCTTTTTTTGCCAATTATTTGTGCTCACTTTTCAAATCTACCAAAACATACTTCTATCTATAGCTCACATGACCAGAAACAAACCAAATGTTTAAACAAATTGTTTATTGGGAATTATACTTATGGAAAGTATAGAAACAAAGAAATATAACTCAGTGATTTATCACAAAGCAGATATCACTCAGGTCAAGAAATACTATGCTGCAGGTATCACAGGTGCCCCACTCATGTCCCCTTCTAATTACTACCTTTAAAGGTAACCATTGGCAGTGTAATGGTAATCACTTCCTATTTTCCTTTATAATTTTCCTTTATAGTATTCACATATATACCTATATATAATATATAGTTTATATTTACACAAATATACACATGAAACTATAGTTTTGTTTTGCCTACTTTTGAACTTTACATAAACTGAACTACATAGTACATATTCTTCTGTGCTTTTAAACATATATTTGTGAAATCAGTCATGGAATGTGATTGTAATTTGTATTTTCATTGCTAAATAATATGTAACTATACAAATATTATAATTATCAGCTTCTACTTGTAATGGACATTGGGGCTCTGTTGGTTTAGGGGTATTATGAACAACAGTGCTACAAACAGCAAGCATATGTGCCCACATTTCTCTTGGATATATACCTGGGAGTAAGGATTCCAGATTGTAGGACATGTATAGCTTCAATTTCAGTAGATAATACAAAGCTGTAATCCAAAGTAGATGGATACCAACTTACATACCCACTAGCAGGTTATGAAAGCTGTAGCTGCTCCACCTTCTCACCAATGTTTAGTACAAGTTAAAACCTGGTCTCTCATGATTTCTAAGAAACAGTATACTCAGCCTTGTTAATAATAGGAAATGCACATTAAAACCACAATGAGACACCACTTCACAGTAAGGTTCAGGGATATGTTTACTGGCCATTTGGATATCCTTTCTAATAAAGTGCCTATTCAAATCTCTTGCCTGTTTTCCAACTGGGTTGTCTTTTCCTTATTATTTGTAGAAGGGCTTTTGTATATTCTAGATGTGACCTCTTTGACAGGTATATATTGCAGACTGTAAATATTTAATCCCAATCTATAACTTGCCTTGGTTTTTTTAAATAATGTACTCAAGTTCTTGACTTTGCTATAGTCAAAATTTTCAAACCTTTCTTACAGTTAGCATGTTTTATTCCTTTTTATTAATATGTTCCTTAATAAAATGTATTCCATTTTATTCTTTCCCAATTTTAGTATCATGAAGATATTATCCTGTATTATTTTCTGGAAGTTTTGTTGTTTTTAAATGTAGATGTACATTTACATCTAAAACCAACCTGCACTTGATTTTTGTGTAGAGTAGGAGTGGAGAGGGTTTTCATTTTTTAAATACTGAAATCCAGTTATTCTAGCACTATTCATTGAAACGACTACCTTTTAATTATTCTTCTGAAGTTTCACTTTTATTATAAATCAGGTGTCCATTTGATCACTTTCCAAAAAACACTACACTTCGGCTATGACTCTCCAATCCCCTAGCCGTCAAGCCTCTGCTGCTGCCAAGTCACTTCAGTCGTGTCTGACTCTGTGCGAAGCCATAGACGGCAGCCCACCAGGCTCCCCCGTCCCTGAGATTCTCCAGGCAAGAACACTGGAGTGGGTTGCCATTTCCTTCTCCAATGCATGAAAGGGAAGTCGCTGAGTCGTGTCTGACTCTCAGCGACCCCATGGACTGCAGTCTTCCAGGCTCCTCCGTCCATGGGATTTTCCAGGCAAGAGTACTGGACACTAAGCAACCATTAATCTACTTTCTGTACATATCTGCCTATTCTGGACATTTCAGATAAATGGAATCATACAATGTTTGTCCTTTTGTGTCTGGCTTCTTAATGTTTTCAAGGTAAATCCATGTTGCAGCATGTATCAGCACTTCCTTTCTTTTTATGTACAATTTATAGTCCATGTGGATATACCACACTTCGTTTATCCATTCATCCACTGTTGGACATTTGGGTTGTTTCCACCTTGGGCTATTACGAGTCATATTGGCATATTAACACTCATGTACTTTTTTGGGGACATGTTTTCCTTTCTCTTAGGTATATTACAGGAGTGGAACTGCTGGGTCAGATGGGAACCCTGATACAATTTGGAGAGAAGTGCCAAACTTTCCCAAAGTAGCTGTAAGATTTGAGTGTTCTGATTTCACATCAACTTTGTCATCTGATTTTTTATTCTAGTCAGCCTAGTGAGTGTAAAATGGTATCTCATTGTAATATTAATTTGCACTGCTGTAGTGACTACCAGAAGCAGAAGATATTAAGAATACATAGAAGAACTGTACAAAAAAGATCCTCACAACCCAGATAATCACGATGGTGTGATCACTCACCTAGAGCCAGACATCCTGGAATGTGAAGTCAAGTGGGCCTTAGAAGCATCACTACGNTGTATGGATGTGAGAGTTGGACTATAAAGAAAGCTGAGTGCCTAAGAACTGATGTTTTTGAATTGTGGTTTTGGAGAAGACTTTTGAGAGTCCCGTGGACTGCAAGGAGATCCAACCAGTTCACCCGAATGGAGATCAGTCCTGAATATTCATTGGAAGGACTGATGCTGAAGCTGAAACTCCAATCCTTTGGCTGCCTGATGCGGAGAACTGACTCATTTGAAAAGACCCTGATGCTGGGAAAGATTGAAGGCGGGAAGAGAAGGTGATGACAGAGGATGAGATGGTTGGATGGCATCACTGACTCAACGGACATGAGTTTGAGCAAACTCCAGGAGTTGGTGATGGACAGGGAAGCCTGGTGTGCTTTATTCCATGGGGTCACAAAGAGTTGGATATGACTGAGTGACTGAACTAAACTGAGTATATATGATACCTTTCAATCCCCTACCCGTCTTTTCCCTCCTCTCTTTCCTCTCTCCACTAATTTCTTCTCTATGAGTCTGTTTCATTTTTCTTATATTTACCAGTGTGTTTTATTTTTTAGATTTCACATATAAATGAGGTCATAAAGCATTTATCTTTGTCTGTCTGACTTGTTTCTCTTACAATAACACCCTCCAAGTCCATCCATGTTGCTGTAAATGACAATGTTTTATTATTTATGTGTTAGTAGTATTCTAGTGTGTGTGTGTGTGTGTGTGTGTGTGTGTGTACGTCACATCTCCTTTATTCATTTTATCTGTTGATGAACACTTAATTTACTTCCATATCTTTGCACTTACAAATAATGCTGCTATGAACATTGGGGTGCATGCTTCTTTTTGAATTAGTTTTTTCATTTTAATTTTGGATATATACTTAGGAGTAGAACTGCCAGATCATACAGTAGTTCTATTTTTAGTTTTTTGAGAAACTACCATGCTTTTTTTCACAATGACTGTGTCAACTTACATTCTTAACAGTGTCAGAATTTCCTTTTTCTCCATGTTCTTGCCAACATTCACTTGTGGTCTTTTTGATGATAGCCATTCTGACAGGTTTGAGGTGATAGCTCATTGTGGTTTTAATTTGCATTTCTCTGATGATTAAAGATGTTGCCTGCTGCTTGTTATTATTAGCAACATTATCTACAACAGTCAAGAACTAACATCGAAATTGTTAATTTTCCCTCTGTGTCTGATAATCTCTCCCATAATGTCTAACAAATGCTGCGACCCATTGATTCTTCCTTTTGTAAAATGCTTTCATAGCTGCACTCTTATCACCACTCACACAAACACACCCACACCTACCATCCTAGTCTCTCATCTCTTTTGGTGTCATTAGGCTCTTCCCTGATTATGTTCCCCCTGGATTATTTGCAACAGTAATCTCACTTTCCAACTGAGCTATTGGGTGTCAGAATGAACAAATATGCATAGTTCTATGATTAAGACATAGTTCCAATAATCTCACTCTCATAAATAAACCTTTCTTATCTTTTGTTTACATTTTTTACCAACTATCTTTCACTTCTGTGCTTCACTCACTTGTACTGTCATGTGGTCTCTTCATTTCTCTTAATTCAGCACTTTTTTTCTATTTTTTAATTAGTTATTTTTTTTTAATTGAAGGATAATTGCTTTACAGAATTTTGTTTTTTTATGTCAAACCTCACCATGAATCAGCCATAGGCATACATATATCCTCTCCGTTTTGAATCCCATCTCCCTCCCCATACCACCTCTCTAGGTTGATATAGAGCCCCTGTTTGAATTTCCTTAGCCATACAGCAAATTTCTATTGGCTATCTATTTTACATATGGTCATGTAAGTTTCCACATTAGCATTTTTCTACATCATATTGTCATTTCATTTTTTCCCTAAAAGTCCTCACTGGTATTCAAAAACATCCAGAAAGATTTTTGATTATGCAATTTTTAACACATGAAAACATTAAATGCAATCCCCTACACCAATCAAAATGATTCTTTACTTGTCTTGAATTTACTTGTCACTTAGCATCACTCTTCTAGAAATTATCATATTCTGTATCACTGTGATTTTCATACAGACTTTTTCTCTCTTCTATAGATAAAATTAGTCTTAGGTTGAAGAGATCATTTCCAACTGATTTTAATATTTTGCATATCATCCAAAAGACCATCTTTCATACTTAGAGTAAATTAACTAACATTCTCTAGTGATACTGACAAGTTTCACACAGACACAAATTCCAAAAACCAAAATATTCAGCCAACTTAATTAAAATGGACAATTTAGCTAAATAGTAATACATACTAATATTTTGGAGTTGTGTCAAAAAGCAGGCAGTTAATGGAATGGTTTCACTGTTCACATGGATTTGATGCTGTAAAAAGATAGAGAAGATGAGGAAAGTGCTATAACATTTTAAATTTAGAATTTTTGCTGCTATGGTGCTTCATACATGTAATGGTGGCTTCAAGAAAACAGGCCACTTTTACTAGATTACATGTAATACTGTTTGAAAATAAAGACCACATTTTTATGTATCTTGGAAATATTATTTTAATTTTTGTTGCCAATATCCTGCTATCCCATTTGTTATCAGCATCTATTATTATCTGTCATCTTAATAGATATGAAACATGTCAGAAGCAGCTCTAATGGCAGTAGTGAAATTGTCTAATTAGAAATGACTTTCATTAAAATACATTTATTTGCCTGAGTCAGCGGTGGTATTTTATATTGTAGGAATTTGAGGGATGCAATTTTTTTTTTTTCATTTTTACAGTCAAAGTGTCACCTTATTTAACTCTTTTCCCGACCAATA
This sequence comes from Neotragus pygmaeus, assembly GCA_006410875.1. NCBI lineage: Eukaryota > Metazoa > Chordata > Mammalia > Artiodactyla > Bovidae > Neotragus > Neotragus pygmaeus. The sequence continues at coordinate 583,697 of SJYV01014450.1, forward strand.
CCCTGTTGTGTTACACTGGATCAATTTAGTTATTTTCTTATGAGCCTGTAAAATAAGAGTCACAAAAATAACTATTTGTGAGGAATAAATAGTTTCATATATGTAAAATTTTCAAATGATTTTTAATACATAATAGGCATTCATTCAGCAATGGCATCTGGTACCATCACTTCATGGCAAACATTCGGAAACAGTGGAAACAGAGTCAGACTTTATTTTTTTGCGCTCCAAAATCACTGCAGATTGTGATTACAGCCATGAAATTAAAAGACACTTACTCCTTGGAAGGAAAATTATGACCAATCTAGATATTATATTCAAAAACAGAGACATTACTTTGCCAACAAAAGTCTGTCTAGTCAAGGCCATGGTTTTTCCAGTGGTCATGTATGGATGTGAGAGTTGGTCTGTGAAGAAGGCTGACCGTCGAAGAATTGATGCTTTTGAACTGTGGTGTTGGAAAAGACTCTTGAGAGTCCCTTGGACTGCAAGGAGATCCAACCAGTCCATTCTGAAGGAGATCAGTCCTGGGTGTTCTTTGGAAGGACTGATGCTAAAGCTGAAACTCCAATACTTTGGCCACCTCATGTGAAGAGTTGACTCATTGGAAAAGACTCTGATGCTGGGAGGGATTGAGGGCAGGAGGAGAAGGGGACGACAGAGGATGAGATGGCTGGATGGCATCACTGACTTGATGGACGTGAGTTTGAGTGAACTCCAGAGTTGGTNGAAGAGTTGACTCATTGGAAAAGACTCTGATGCTGGGAGGGATTGAGGGCAGGAGGAGAAGGGGACGACAGAGGATGAGATGGCTGGATGGCATCACTGACTTGATGGGCATGAGTTTGAGTGAACTCCGTGAGTTGGTGATGGACAGGGAGGCCTGGTGTGCTATGATTCATGGGTTTGGAAAGAGTCGGACACAACTGAGTGACTGAACTGAACTCAAGTGACTAAAGATGATGAACATCTTTTCATGCGTTACTGGCCATGTGTTCTTCTTTAGAGAAATGTCTGTTCAGATCCCTTGCCACTTTTAAACTGGGTTGTCTTTTACTGTGAGTTATGAGAGTTCTGTATGTTCTTTACAAGTCCTTTATCAGATATAATTGTTTGCAAATATTTTCTTCCATTCTTTAGGTTGTACTTTTTTGATAGTTTCCTTTGTAGAATGAAAGTTTTAAGTTTTGATAAAATCCAGTTTATTCATTTTTCTTGTTTCTGTTGCTTATACTATTTGTCTTCAAGAATCCATTGCCAAATCCAAGATCATAAAGATTTAGCTCTGGTTTTTTTTTTCTAAAAGTTTTATAGTTTTGGCTCTTACATTTAGGTCCTCATCCATTTTGAATTATTTTTTTTTATATGGTGTGAGGTAAGGATCAAACTTATTCACACTGCAAATGTATGTATATGAATGGCAAAGCAGATATCCTTGTTTTGTCTTTGATCTTATAGGGAAAAGCATCCAGTCTCTGTTCTGTTTCACTAATCTATCTGTCTATATATATCCCTTCACTAATACCACAAAGCTGTAACCACTGTAGCTACATAAAAGGTCTTGAAATCGGGTAAGCTGATTGCTCCCACCTTCTGCTTCCTTTCAAATTATTTTAACTATTCTAGTTATTTTACCTTTCCATATAAATCTGTCTGTATCTTCAAAAAGTCTTGACAGGAACTACCTGGAAACTGTATATTAATTCGGGAAGAACTGACACTTTTACTAGATTGGGTTTTCCAATCAATGATCATGGTGTATTTCTTGAGATTTATTGACATCTTCTTTGATGCCTTTCATTAGCATTGTGTAGTTTTAAGCATAGAAGTCTTAAAGGTATTTTGTTAAATTCAAACCTAGGTATTTAAAATTTCCAAGTTATTGCAATGACATTGTTGTATACTGTGGTAGGGGTTTGGATTACACAGATGTATGCATTTGTTAAAATTCACAGATATACTTAGATTTGTACATTTCATTGAATGTAGAATTTAGCTCGAAATAAAAAAAGAATCACAAAGACTGAACTTTAGAGGTGAAATGTAAGAATGGCTACAACTTACTCTGAAATAAATGGACTAAGATATCCCTCTTCTTGCTCCAGGCCCATAACTTATGGGTTTCTATTAACTTCATCAGGCACAAGGGTTTTACTTCAGGACCATCTCACCTGAAGTCACCCACTCTTTCCTCTTAAATAAGATATCTCAGTGGACTAAGGACTAATCAGCCCATATCTGTGATTTCATGTATTTGGTACTTTTTAACTTTTAAGGGAAGGTATGACTCAGCTATGGCTTTCTGAGGCCTTGACACAGTAAAAAAAAAAAAAAAAANCATATCACTTTAAATTTTAATTTATAATATTTTGTTTAAATATTAAATACAGAAAATTGTGAAAAGGAAAAAAAAGCTTATTTTTAAGTTATAGAATAATGTGACCACTTCAACTTCATATAAACTGGTAAAGATAGCTAAAATACCCCCAAAGTATCTGAAACATTGGGGAAAAAAAGGAACCATAAGAAAAAACACTAGAGGACAGTGAATTACAGAAAGAATAAAATTGAGAATGAATTTGAAGTCAGAAAGAGTGAAAAAATTAACAGAATATTAAAATAAGTGTAAGTGTAGTTTGAAAAGAGACACGTAGATTTAATCATTCCAAGGAATTCTGTTTCAAAATGTCATCAATTGATTAAAATAATTAAAACAATAAAGTGCTCCTTTAATTTTATTTTTCCTTTTTTTTTTCTGTAAAAACACTGAACAGAGCTTTTCTCTCTGTTTTATATGATCCTGCTCCACCAATTTTTCAGGCCTCTATCTTGACAAAAATTGTAATGTGCCTTTCTCCTACTGAATGGTCCCAAGGGTGGGGAGTAGTTTGAGAAGAGGGGAAAATTCCTAACCCTGATGGAGATTACCACATTGGAAAAAAAAAAAAATCATGCTTGTAGTTAAATATTAGAAACATACCTATTAATAAATATTAAGGAAAATACTATTATCTAACATCATACTTAGATTTTCTTCAGGCTTCCCAGGTGACTCAGTGGTAAAGAAACCACCTGCCAATCCAGAAGACTGGGTTTGATCCTCCAGCTGGGAAAATCTCCTGGAGGAGGAAATGGCAGCTCACTTCAGTATTCTCGCCTGGGAAATCCCATGGACAGAGGAGCCTGGTGTTTGCAGTTCATGGAGTCACAAAGAGTTGGATACTACTGAGAGACTGAGCATGCGTGCATAGGTTCACTTTGTTTAAAGAAAAACAAAGATAAGAAAAAGAAGGTATAAATATTGGGAAGGAAAACGCAAAATTTTTAATACACGAAGATGATATTATCTAGCACTAATAAAAGATTTTCTATAAAGCAGAAATATCCAATCAGAAAATTTAGTGGGAAAAGTATATCATCTGTAATAGCAACAACAATAAGCAAGAAACATAAAATATTTGAGAATAAGAAAAGAAGTTCATTATGATTATATGAAGAAAATAACAAGTTTATTGAGTGTGTGATGCTAAAAATAACTCAATTACTAGAGAAATATATCAAAGATTTTAGGATTTAAAATCTTAATTTTTTGGAATGTCAATTTACAAATTATTCTACAAATTTAAAGCAATCCAATCAAAACCTCAAAATTATAAAACCTGATAACTTATTTCAAAATTCATGTAAAAACCCCCAAATAGACACTTTCAATAAAGCACAATGTCCTAAAACAGATCAAAACACAAGGGCATAGTAATTAAAGTAAGGAAGATGTCTGAGGCACAGATAAATAGATCAGTGAGAAAAAATAAGAGTCCAGAGAAAATTACCTATAAAAACATTTTAACAGCTTGAATAAATGGCATTTAAAGTTTTGGAAGGGACAGATTATTCAAGAAATAGTAGTGTGACAATCAGCTAATCATTTGAAATTAATAAAAGTAGATCATCTACAGTGCCCTGTGCTAACAAATATTGTATGTATATGAATTTTAAATCACATTATTAGATTAAAAAGAGAAGAATATTTTTATAATCATGCTGAGGAAGCTGAAAAGAAGGCAAAGCCTCTAAATAAAATGCGAAATCCGGAGACATGAAGACAAAAATCTGATAGATTTGAATAAATAAAAATAAAAACATTCTTTTACAAAAGAGTAAAAATAAAAGTGAAAGCAAGTAATCATCTTGGAAAAATGAAATATTCATATGAGATAAAGAGTAATATTAATATTCATAATCTATAAAATCACATATTAAGTATATTAACACTTTGTTATTTTTTAATCACCATGCATGGAATATTTTAACAANAAAAATAAAAGTGAAAGCAAGTAATCATCTTGGAAAAATGAAATATTCATATGAGATAAAGAGTAATATTAATATTCATAATCTATAAAATCACATATTAAGTATATTAACACTTTGTTATTTTTTAATCACCATGCATGGAATATTTTAACAATGTGTTATGTAATTCATTAATATTTTTCAGTTATGTGTATTTATTTTTAACTTTTTATTTTACATTGAAGTATAGCTGATTTACATTATGCTAGCTTCAGGTGTATAGTAAAGTGATTCAGTTCTACATATATATCTATTCTTTTTCAGATTCTTTCCCATATAGGCCATTACAGCATAATGAGTAGAGTTTCCTGTTTTATACAGTAGGTCCTTCTTAGTTATCCTTTTTATGTATAGTAATTGTTGTTTAGCTGCTAAGTCATTTCCAACTCTTTGCGACCCGGTGGACTGCATATAGCCTGCCAGGCTCCTCTGTCCATAGGATTTCCCAGGCAAGAATCCTGAGTGGGTTGTCATTTCCCTCTACAGGAGATCTTCCTGATCCAGGGACTGAAACCATGTCTTCTACAGTGGCAGGAGGATTCTTCACCACTGAGCCACCTGGGAAGCTCAAATATAGTAGTGTGTATATGTCAATCCCAATCTATCGCTTTCCCCTTACCCTCTGAGTATACATTTGTTTTCTACATCTGCCACTCTATTTCTGCTTTGTAGACAATTTCATTTGTACCTTTTTTTTTTAGATTCCACATATAAGTCATATTATATGTAATCTTTTTGATGATGGCCATTCTGACCAGTGTGAGGTAATACCTCATTGTAGTTTTGTTTTGCAATTCTCTGATAATTAGTAACCTTGAACATCTTTTTGTGTGGCAACCCACTCCAGTACTCTTGCCTAGAAAATCCCCTGGACGGAGGAGCCTGGTGTCCATGGGATCAGATCGCAAAGAGTTGGACACGACTGAGCAACTTCACTCAAGGGAACATTACCCTGAGCAAAGATGGGCTCAATAAAGGACAGAAATGGCATGGACCTAACAGAAGCAGGAGATAGTAAGAAGGGGTGGCAAGGATACACAGAAGAACTACATAAAAAAATCTTCATGACTCAGATAACCATGATAATGTGATCACTTACCTAGAAACAGGCATCCTGGAATGTGAAACCAAGTAGGCCTTAGGAAGTATCACTACAAACAATGGTAGGGGAGGTAATGGGATTCCAGTTGAGCTATTTCAAATCCTACAGGATGATGCTGTGAAAGTGCTGCACTCGATATGCTAGCAAGTTTGGAAAACTCAGCAGTGGCCACAGGATTGGAAAAAGGTCAGTTTTCATTCCAATCCCAAAGAAAGGCAATGCCAAAGAATGTTCAAACTACCATACAATGCACTCATCTCACACACTAACAAACTAATGCTAAAAATTCTCCAAGCNGGAAAAAGGTCAGTTTTCATTCCAATCCCAAAGAAAGGCAATGCCAAAGAATGTTCAAACTACCATACAATGCACTCATCTCACACACTAACAAACTAATGCTAAAAATTCTCCAAGCCAGGCTTCAACAGTATGTGAACCATGAGCTTCCAGATGCCCAAGCTGGATTTTAGAAAAAGCAGAGGAACCAGATATCAAATTGTCAACATCTGTTGGATCTTAGAAAAAGCAAAAGAGTTCCAGAGAAGCATCTACTTTTGCTTTATTCACTACGCTAAAGCCTTTGACTGTGTGGGTCACAACAAACTGTGGAAAATTCTGAAAGAGATGTGAATGCCAGACCATCTGACCTGCCTCTTGAGAAACCTATATGCAGGTCAAGAAGCAACAGTGAGAACTGGACATGGAACAACAGATTGGTCCAAATCAGGAAAGGAGTACATCAAGGCTGTATACTGTCACCTTGCTTAGTTATTTATATGAAGAGTACATCACGTGAAATGCCGGGCTGGATGAAGCACAAGCTGAAATCAAGATTGTCCAGGAAATATCAATAACCTCAGATATGCAGATGACACCACCCTTATGGCAGAAAGGAAGAACTAAAGAGCCTCTGATGAAAGTGAAAGAGGAGAATGAAAAAGTTGGCTTAAAACTCAACATTCAGAAAACTAAGATCGTGGCATCTGATCCCATCATTTCATGGCAAATAGATGGGGAAACAATGGAAACAGTGAGAGACTATTTTCTTGGGCTCCAAAATCACTGCAGATGGTGACTGCANGTAAGGACGACCCTGTATGTGTGACAACAAAAGGACACAGACATAGACAATGGACTTTTGGCCTCAGAGGGAGTAGGAGAGGGCGGGATGATCTGGGAGAATGGCACTGAAGCATATATACTGTTATGTAAGAAACGAATCACCAGTCTCTATTTGATACAGGATGCAGGATGCTTGGGGCTGGTGTACGGGGATGATCCAGAGAGACGTTGGGGGGTGGGAGATGGGAGGGAGATTCGGGATTGGGAGCTTGTGTGTACCTGTGGTGGATTCATGTCGATGTATGGCAAACCCAATAGAGTATTGTAAAGTTAAATTTAAAAATAAATAAATAAATAAATTTAAAAAAAATAAAATAAAATAAATTATTTGTCATTTTTTCATGCATATATTATCTCATTTTAAAAAATTTCTCACTTGTATAAATTATGGAATGACACTTTCCAGAAACAGCTAATTTTATGTGCATTTTAATGATGTTTAAAATGATAAACAAAAGATCTGTGATTATGGCTTTGTTACTTGGTCCTCCCTACTCCTAATTTAAAATTAATTCAATATTGACTAACAAAATCCCTTTTAAATACAGGAAGAAATATATTTTGTTATAGCAGTAAATGTAGCATATTAAAGAAGACTGTCCTTATTATAAGCCTAACAGAACATGTTTACTTCAGAAAACATCTTCAACACATTTAATGTAAATATATGGTTTTCTCCCATGTAAAACATGCAGTGCTTAAATAAACCATGTAATTTAAACATTAAACTTATTTATTAATAGACTCTTTTGTAATAATTTTTATATGGGAATATAAATGTTTATACTTCATAAGCCAAAGCTGGTACATTTTGTTTCTTGCAAAATTGGTATGTGTACATTCACAGAACATCCATTGGTGTCCCAAGGAAAGAACATGGACAGAAAAATGTAGAAATTTTAATATATTCTAAGGTTATCCATCTTTAGAAATTAAAATTTTGCCTTCAGTTATTTGCAAACAAAAGATAGCTTTGTTTTCTTTCAGTTTGTGTTCATATAAAGACCCAGGTCAAACCCCATACTTCAACTTGTTCATCCCTACAATGCTCTGGCAGCTCAGCCATGTCTGATTCTGGGCCAGTTCTCATCAAGATAATCATATATGCCTGAGTACTGTAAAAAAAAACAAACAGATATTTAGTTTCAAGTGAAGTCTGTTCTGCTGACATTACTTTGTTCAAAACAACTGTGTATTTTATTTAATTGTTGTATTTGGTTCAGAAAAAGAAATAGCAAAAATAAGAAAAGGTAAAAAATGTGACCATTGATAGCTATATTTTCCTATATTTAAACTCTATTTTTGTATTTCAATAAAAGAAAAAAGGAATGCTCATTTCAGGAAAAAAAAAAAAAAACACCATATTGTTGTCACCTGAATATTTTGGTTTCCAACTTATCAATAAATATAAGACAATTTGGATAATATTGAGACTAGAAGTGATGATATTTTCAAATTTGGAAGGAGAAAAAATAAACTTTGTCTATGCATTTTTAAAGCCTGAATTTGTTATCAAGTATTATGTAAGAACTTGGATGATCCTTCCAGTTTTATTCAGTACTGTTATTTTTTAGAGACCATGGACATTTCAGATCATCAGCAGTAAGGTAGCAGATAGGTGAATTTCTGTTTTAGAGAGGATTGACAGGTATTATGCTCTCACAGGTTCTTAGGAAATTTTGTGGAATGTTTAAGAGTTACTGAAATTCATTTATGGAATATTTTCATGGAGAAGGAAATGGCAACCCACTCCAGTGTTCCTGCCTGGAGAAGCCCAGGGNATAAAAACTAAAATGTTTTTATTTTTAATGTTAATAAGTGCTTTAAAAAAAAGAAAAGAAACACACACATATTTCCTCCATTCCAAATCTCTGAAGCCACAGTCTCAATTCACCAACAGACTCTGAGGTTTCTACAGCGCTCCTTTCTCCCCCTTGACTCAGCCCTGGGTCAGCTGTTCCTCCCTGACTGCAGGGCCCCTTCCTCTGCCCCAACTCTGCAAGGCTGGTACCGCCCAGGACTTACCACAAGCCTAGCACAGAGAAACCACCACTTCCCTGGGAGCCTGCCTGAGAAGGAAGCGTCCTTCCTTTCCTGTCTTCAAATCAACTAACATTCCTCCCCAACACCAGGCTCCTTACTCTGGCCTGTTAACAGAGAAGTGATGCCCCGCCATCCCATCTCCATATACCCCCACTTCCTCTCTCAGTGGGACCTTTCCCTCGGTCATTAAATCTGAACCATGTCCAATCCTGATCCCATGTTAGTTTCCCAGGACAGCTATTAAAAAAATAATAATACCACAATTGGGTGGCTTAAAACAACAGAATTGTATTCTCTCAGAGTTCTGGCAGCCCGAAGTCCAGGATCAAGCCATCAGCGGGGCCACACTCCCTCTTGAGACTCTGGCTGAGTCACTCCTTGCCTTTTCTTGGCTTATGGTTGTTGTTGTGATTCAGTCCTTAAGTCGTGTCTGACTCTTTGCNATAAAGAAGTATGTATGATTCTTTTCTATGCATAGAATAGCTTTGGAAGGATATGCAAAAATCTGGTAATAGAGGTTGCTTCTGGAGCTAAGGAACAAGGGTTTGTGAGAGGTATAATTTTACATATATATAAATATACACATCTACTCTATATTTACTTGTACCTTTGGGATTTTCATCACATGTATGTTTTCACAAAATAAAAGAAAATAGTCTAAAGAGATTAGATATAAAAAAAATAAGCAATCATTTCATCATCCTCTTTCCCAAGGTCAAGAAGAGACACATATTGTATTTGGGGTAAAAAGAGAAAAATAAGGTAAATAAACTTAAATAAATGGTATTTAAAATGTCCAAATTTCTACGGGAAAATGACAAAGAATGGAATTAACTCTTCTTTGAATTTGGACAAAACTCTTTTGTCCAAAGGAGCTTGAGAAGGTAAGAGGAGGAGTCTAGGTGACTGGATGAATGAAGTGGAGATGACAAAGGATTCTTGTGTTTAAAAGTAGTGAGTGGTTTAGTTAAATTGTAGCATATGGAAAACAAGGTGAAGTTGGTAGAAGGGAAAAAGGAATGGTGATTTTTCAACCATGTCTTGTGGATCTCTGTGTCATTCTCAGAAGAATTTGAACTTATTTTCCTGGCTTCAGGTGAGTCTTTGAAAATCTGTGAGCAAAGAATTTTCTGGATGAAAACCAAGCTTTGGAAGGATTATCAGGGTTACTTTAGGACATAGAATTAACTAGCTCTTATTCATTCATTCATTGTACAAATATTTGTTTAGTGTCTACTATGAGTCAGGAGAAGGCAATGGCACCCCACTCCAGTACTCTTGCCTGGAAAATCCCATGGGCGAAGGAACCTGGTGGGCTGCAGTCCATGGGGTCACGAAGAGTCGGACATGACTGAATGATTTCACTTTCAATTTTCACTTTCATGCATTGGAGAAGGAAATGGCAATCCACTCCAGTGTTCTTGCCTTGAGAATCCCAGGGACAGGGGAGCCTGGTGGGCTGCCGTCTCTGGGGTCACACAGAGTCGGACACGACTGAAGCGACTTAGTAGCAGTGGCAGCATGAGTCAGGTAGACTTTGTATAAAATCTACTATGTTTTAGAACTTTTATGTATTAGTCAGTTTTTCCTGAGGCTAAAAGTAATATATGTTTATTATTAACAATTTTGGAAATATGCAGAATTACAAAGAAGAATGACTCAAAATTCTACTGCCTAAAATAAACATTACAATTCTGATGTGTGCACATGTAAGGTCACTTTATACACACACAGAGAGACACACCAGTGCATTCTACCCTACATTTTCAAAGATAATAACCATTTTTAAGGCTTAATCTGTGTCAGACACTGAGAGAAGTATTTTTATGCATCGTGTTATTTAATTATTAAAACAAACCCATGGCATCTTTTGGTTTTAATCTGTATTTCACAGGTGAGGACAGTGTATCATCAAGGTTCCCTGGTTCAGTGATTGATGGAGAGAGGATTCAACCCCAGAAATAACTGCAGAGACTGGACTCCAAATAACAAAATGCACTATGTCATCAGCAACATGGCAACGATAGTCATGCAATGTTCCATCATGTAGATGTTCTATAAAAAGTGGAATCGCTCAGTCGTGTCTGACTCTTTGTGACCCCATGAACTGTAGCCTACCAGGCTTCTCCATCCATGGAATTTTCCAGGCAAGAGTACTGGAGTGGGTTGCCATTTTCTTCTCCAGGTAATCTTCCCAACCCAGGGATCAAACCCAGATCTGCACTGTAGACAGGCACTTTACCATCTGAGCCACCAGGGATGCCCAGATGCTCTATAGGTCCCTTGACTGGTTTAAAATTTTTAACCAATTATACTGTTTTTAAATATAATGTGAATATACTCTTTATCTCATCAAGGGGACAGAGAGCATAGAAGGAATAGAATATAATTCTAATCTATTTCCATTTTTTAAGCTATAAGGGGCTTCTCCACAATAAAGAGTACTTGTAAGTTCCTAGCTTCTCCCAAGTCCAGTGTCATTGGCTTGAGTTTAGTTCAGTTCAATCGCTCAGTTGTGTCCGACTCTGCGACCTCATGAATCACAGCACGCCAGGCCTCCCTGTTGATCATCATCTCTCAGAGTTCACTCAGACTCACGGCCATCGAGTCCGTGATGCCATCCAGCCATTTCATCCTCTGTCATCCCCTTCTCCTCCTGCCCCCAATCCCTCCCAGCATCAGAGTCTTTTCCAGTGAGTCAACTCTTCGCATGAGGTGGCCAAAGTACTGGAGTTTCAGCTTTAGCATCACTCCTTCCAAAGAAATCCCAGAGCTGATCTCCTTCAGAATGGACTGGTTGGATCTCCTTGCAGTCCACGGGACTCTCAAGAGTCTTCTCCAACACCACAATTCCAAAGCATCAATTCTTCAGCACTCAGCCTTCTTCACAGTCCAACTCTCACATCCATACATGACCACAGGAAAAACCATAGCCTTGACCAGACGGAACTTAGTCGGCAAAGTAATGTCTCTGCTTTTGAATAT
>SJYV01014450.1:595322-611073 GCA_006410875.1 Neotragus pygmaeus
TCTTCACAGTCCAACTCTCACATCCATACATGACCACAGGAAAAACCATAGCCTTGACTAGACGGACCTTAGTCGGCAAAGTAATGTCTCTGCTTTTGAATATACTATCTAGGTTGGTCATAACTTTTCTTCCAAGGAGTAAGCGTCTTCTAATTTCATGGCTGCTGTCACCATCTGCAATGATTTTGGAGCCCCAAAATATAAAGTCTGACACTGTTTCCACTGTTTCCCCATCTATTTCCCATGAAGTGATGGGACCGGATGCCATGATCTTCGTTTTCTGAATGTTGAGCTTTAAGCCAACTTTTTCACTTTCCTCTTTCACTTTCATCAAGAGGCTTTTTAGTTCCTCTTCATTTTCTGCCATAAGGGTGGTGTCATCTGCATATCTGAGGTTATTGATATTTCTCCCGGTAATCTTGATTCCAGCTTGTGTTTCTTCCAGTCCAGCGTTTCTCATGATGTACTCTGCATATAGGTTATCTCTAAGCTGAGAACAGTGGTTATCTCTAAAAGGAAGATCTGTTTTAGGATGGTGGTGAAAATGATCAAATAAAGAGATAAAAACCTTATCTTCAATTTCAGAATATCTCTGATATGTGAATATTTAGAAGAAATATTTTAATGTATATTTGAAAGTACTCTAAAACAGTGTAAAAATTTAAAAAATCAAGTATACATCAAGATGGTCATATACATGTACATTTGCGAATGAATGACTTTATTACAGAAACTCTTCACACAGGCGTACTTCATTTTACATAAGGATGTATTTCCAAAACATAATGTTTAGGAAAATTAAAATTTGAATCATATTGTAGTTGCATTTAAAGGACTAATTATCTAAAGAAATGTCAAGGTGGACTTTCCTGGCATTGCAGTGGTTAAGACTATGCTCCCAATGCAGGGGAACTGGTCAGGGAACTAAGATCCTGCATGCCACCAGACAGCACGGCCAAAAAAAAAAATGCAATGTCAAGGTAAATTCTTATGTTAGGTGAAGTCCTCTATAATGACCACTTTCATGTAGTTTATATAAAAATCAAACAAACCTTAAAAGTTTGAACTTCAGGGGAAGATCAAGATGACAAAGTAGGACCATGAGGTGCTCACTCCTCCCAACAAATACATTTAAGAAAACCTCCATGTGGCACAATTCTCACAGAAAACTAACTGGAAACTGGCAGAAGGTCTCTGATACAAATAAAGCGGCAAGAAAGACCTTCATGTAACCTGGTAAGACAGATAAAAAGGGCACCAAGTCAGGTAGGACTTGTGCCTCTGAGAGGGATCTGTAAGGAAGAGAATGTTGCCTGGACAGACCCTTACCCTGGGGAGGGAGCAGACAGACTCACAATCAGGGCATCCCTGTCCTGGGTCCTGCACAAGGAGACAAGCCCCCTTACCTGATGGGAAATCCACTGAGACACAGAAAAGGGCTGGAGGAACCTAGACTCTTCCTGTGAGGGGTGCACATGGCTTGGTTGACTGGGTGGAGCTGGCAGCTCTGCCTGGCACTGGCAGCCGCTGCCTTGCTGCACGTCCCAAACCGAAGGGGTGAGCACCCTGTCCCCACTCATTCCATACCACAACCTGGCATCAGGTAAGGGCAAAGACTTCATCTAACTACACAGAATCAGACCAGGGTGCCCGGGTGTGAGCAGGCAGAGCTGTGAAGACCACTGTTAGCATGTACACACCAGGCAGTGCCACAAGAATGTGTGAAGCAGCTAAGTGCTAAACCTTGGGTACACAGGCCATGGTCAAGAATATGCCACAGCTTGTTTCCCAGTGACTGCGCTCGGGCTCCGTCCACCCCACACTGCAGCTCAGCACCAGATGCGGGGCAGCCAGGTCCAGGGAGAAGTGTGCCAGAGAGGCAGCCCAGGTCACAAGGTAGCAGCACAGCCACCTCAATTCCTGCAGCCACAATGTCCACGTTCCCAGCCCCAGTCTACTCCACACCACAGCCCTGTGCTGTATCTGGGACAAACACAACTGACAAAGGGATATGAGTTTGAGCTGCTTCTGAGAGGAACTGTGACACCTACCCAAGTGATGCCCAGGTGCACTGTGACCACAGGAGCACACTTGCTTCAGCAATCACCTCCTTTGGGAAGGGGCATATTCTCAGGGGTAATGGAGCCTTTTCCGACCCAACCCTCGGCACTCTACTCCAAAAACTGGGGAGCAGACAGAACCCAACTAGGCAATGATGACCACAAAGAAAGAGAAACCCTAGCCTTCGTGGAGCACAGCCTCTAGACACTACGAAACCAATCACACCTCTTCACTTATCAAGGGGTCAAGTGACCAAGCTGCAAGTTCAAAAATAAGTTATAAAAATGCTAAAGCAATGATGCTATCTATACAAAGAAAATCCTAAAGATGCTACCAGAAAAGTACTAGAGCTCAATGAATTTGGTAAAGTTGCAGTATACAAAATTAACACACAGAAATATCTTGCGGAAATTCCTATACACTAACAGTGAGAGATCAGAAAGAGAAATTAATGAAACAATTCCATTACCATCACATCAAAAATAATAACTTACCAAAGGAGACAAAAGACCTGTACTCTGAAAATTATTAATATTAGACACTTATGAAAGAAATAGAAGATGACACAAATAGATGGAAAGATATATGATGTTTTTGGATCAGAAGGATCAATATTGTCAAAATGACGATACTACTACCCAAGGCAATCTACAGATCCAGTGCAATCCCTATCAAATTACCAATGGAGTTTTTCACAGAACTAGAAAAAAATTTTTTTCAGTTTGTATGGAAACACAAAGACCCCAAATAGCCAAAGCAATCCTGAGAAAGAAAAATGGAAGTAGAGGAATCAGGTTCCCTGACTTCAGACTATACTACAAATCAGTATGGTACTGGCACAAAATGCTGACGCTGGGAAAGACTGAAGGCAATACAAGAAGGGGACAACAGAGGATGCATGGTTAGATAGTATCACTGACTCAGTGGACATGAAATATGAGCACACTCCGGGAGATAGTGGAGGACAGAGGAGCCTGGCATGCTACAGTCTATGAGGTCATAAAGCTTCAGACATGACTTAGCGACTGAACAACAACTGGCACAAAAATAAACATGTACATCAATGGAAAAAGACAGAAAACCTAGAAATAAGCCCCTACCCTTATGGTCAGTTAATCTATGACAAAGGAGGCAAGAATACACAATAAAGAAAAGACAATCTCTTCAATAAGTTATGCTGGTAAAACCAGATAGCTACATGTAAAAGAATGAAATTAGAAAGTTCTCTAACACCATACACAAAAATAAATTCAAAATGGATCTTCCTGGCCCAGGGATTGAACCTGGGTCTCTTGCAATACAGTCAAGATTCGTTATGGTCTGGGCTGCCAAGGAAGCCCATAATTTATGTGATTATATGCTAAAGAGAGATGTTAGAATTACAGAAACTCCCTGCATTGATTTTTGCTTACTTGTCTAAGACAGCACAGATGAGCTGCTTCTTTATTCTGTAGTAAACATGGAACTGTTTTCATTTCTTGACTCTTCTGTAAATCTCTGTCAGTTTTTAGATCACAGAAAACTATGTTCAGGCCTCTGAGATTGGGCCCACCCCAACCCAAGGAGCAGGCTTGGTGGGCTGCAGAGGGCATGACAGAGGTGTTCACTTCCTTTTCCTGTGCCCTAATCACTCAGAATGGCTTTGGCATAAGCTTCGAGCCTTTATTCTATACCACAAACAATCCCCCATTAATTAAAACACATCAATCTCTTTGCGGACAGTGTCTCTTGAGTCTGGGCCAGTCTTCCCCAAAAGGTGGAGGGATATCCACACTTCTAGGGGTATCTTGGAGGGACTTCCCTGGTGGCTCAGACGGTAAAGCATCTGTCTACAATGTGGGAGACCCAAGTTCAAGCCCTGGGTTGGGAAGATCCCCTGGAGAAGGAAATGGCAATCCACTCCAGTACTATTGCCTGGAAAACCCCATGAACAGAGGATCCTGGTAGGCTACAGTCTATGGGATCGTAAAGAGTTGGTCACGACTGAGCGACTTAACAAAAGGGGTATCTTGAGGTTTCTATCAGAAAGGTCTGCTCAGCATCTTGCATTCTGGCAATCTAGCCTCAGTTCAGCTGATCAGTCGTGTCTGACTCTTTGCGACCCCATGGACTGCAGCATGCCAGGCTTCCCTGTCCATCACCAACTCACGGAGCTTGCTCAAACTCATGCCCATTGAGTCGGTGATGCCATCCAACCACCTCATCCTCTGTCATAACCTTCTCCTCCAGCCTTCAATCTTTCCCAGCATCAGTCTTTTTCCAATGAGTCAGCTCTTCACATCAGGTGGCCAAAGAATTGGAGCTTCAGCTTCAGCATCAGTCCTTCCAATGAATATTTAGGTTTGATTTCTTTTAGGATTGACTGGTTGGATCTCCTTGCAGTCCAAGGGACTCTCAAGAGCCTTCTCCAACACCACAGTTCAACAGCATCAATTCTTCGGCACTCAGCTTTCTTTACAGTCCAACACTCACATCCATACATGACTACTGGAAAAACCATAGCTTTGAACTAGATGGATCTTTGTTGGCAAAGTAATGTCTCTGCTTTTGAATATGCTATTTAGGTTGGTCATAACTTTCCTTCCAAGGAGCAAGCGTCATTTAATTTCATGGCTANATGGATGTGAGAGTTGGACTGTGAAGAAGGCTGAGCGCCAAAGAATTGATGTTTTTGAACTGTGGTGTTGGAGAAGACTCTTGATAGTCCCTTGGAATGCAAGGAGTTCCAACCAGTCCATTCTGAAGGAGATCAACCCTCGGATTTTCTTGGAAGGAATGATGCTCCAGTACTTTGGCCACTTCATGGGAAGAGTTGACTCATTGGAAAAGACCTTGATGCTGGGAGGGATTGAGGGCAGGACGAGAAGGGGATGAAAGTGGATGAGATGGCTGGATGGCATCACTGACTCGATGGATGTGAGTCTGAGTGAACTCCAGGAGTTGGTGATGGACAGGGAGCCCTGGCGCGCTGCGATTCATAGGGTCGCAAAGAGTCAGACAGGACTGAGCGACTGAACTGAACTGAACTATTTCAAAAATGTTATATAATGAATTTTGTTGCGTTTGGTTATTGATAATAATGATGATAAGAAATTGTGTGTGTGTGTGTGTGTGCGTGTGTCTTAGGGGCAAGATTTCAATGTCATTTTCTCTCATGTGATTCTGTACTCAGCAATTGTGCTTCCATAATGATTTGGCTACATAAGTCTTCTCAAAATGCTGCAAGACAGGTGACATATATCTCATCACATACACTTTGTGATGTCCTTCAGTATTCCACAAGGAGAGCTCATCCTTTTTAGATTTTGTCCCAGTGAAACATACCCAGACAGATCAATATATATGCTAAAAACAAAATATGAAAGGAAACTGTTGATTACATCATCCACAAAAGCAGTCAAGTTTTTGAACATAGCTGAATTATTAATAGCTCAAGAAATAAAGAGAATTGGTGACCTTGATATTTTAAAAACACATTCTAAAAAATTTCTCTTATAACAGTAAATACTTTTTTAAAATACCTTTCTCATGAAATTATGTGTGTAATTATATGAAGAAATAAAAGTTATTTCTATTAGTCGAATAACAACAAAAACACAATTATCACTTAAGTTGTGCATGTCTCTGTCAACATTTTAAAAATGTGGATAGATCTGTGATACCTCTCATGGATATGGTCGAGGTTTCTAAGTTCACTGGAAAGCACTATTTAGACAGCAGTGATTGTAAAGACTGATTATCATATAATACTTTAGCTAACTTCAAAGTTAAAGAATGTTCAGGGTTGTTGTTCAGTCTGTCAGAAGTGTCTAACTCTTTGCGACCACCTGACCTCATGCCAGGCTTCTCTGTCCTTCACCATTTCCTGGAGCTTGCTCAAACTCATGAGCATATTTTGTAGCCAGAATTTCTACAATAAGACATCTACTGTAACAAATGATTGTGACCTAAAATTAGTGTTTAAAAAATACTCAATACTTATCACTTGTTATCAGTGATAAACTTTTATATTCATCAAATGAAACTAAAAATTGATAAATCATTACATGAAATTCTACTTAAGACATTAAAGTGAAACATTAATAAATAATTAATATATTTAAAATTACATATGTACTGACTCAGTTTTAGAAACACTAACTTCAAATGATACTTTGGAATCCACTCTGTCAAAAATAGAATGTGCATCAAAGACTATTCAATTGTACTTTACACCTTAGCAAAATTTATTTTTTTATTAAAAAAAATCCTACTTATCAGCGTTCAACATAATTCTCAGTAAATATTATACAATCACTGTCTTCAGTTGACTGCTTCAAGAATAACAAAAAGTAATTGAAACTAAAACCTCAGTACTAGCAGTGAAGCTTTATTTGTATTGTGGGTTTTGACCTTTGGTTTATTTTCTTGAAACATACTCACCATAAGGAAGAACAACACTTTATTTGAATTGTCTTTCAAAAATTTCAGTAAAATATATTTTTTCATTTTGCTATCTTTACTTGAGGTATCAAATTTCTCTGTAAAAATGTCTTTGAAAATTATAAGATTCAACAGAAATACATGGACACATGTATCATTCAGATATGAGTCTGTCTACAAGTAACAGAAAGCACAAACAAAAGTGACTCACACAGATAGTGCTTTATTTGTTTCTCATGTTACAAAAAGTCCTGAGTAAGTGACTGCTAGAATAATCTTGAAATGTTAAGGCCAATGTAGTTTTATTTTTTTTTTCTGTTTAAATAAAATTCCCTGTTTTCTTATGACCTTAAAATTGTTGTGTGATCCTATACATACTGTTTTCTTTCAGAATAAAAAGAAAGCGTAGATAAAAATTAGGGGTCAGTGCATCTCTGTTTATTAGGGTTGTGACAGAGCTAGCAGCATGGAGAACTAGCTAAGTGAATATTTGACTTTCATAGCAAAGCTAATCATGTAAAAAAGAAAATTGATGTTAAGTGTAAGATTGAGGTAATCTACAATGACTTCTGGAATATTTATAGCAAGCATTTACAGATATTTCAGAAAAGTGTAGATTAACTCTGTTGTCTGTTCTTATGAGTTGAATTGGGTACCCCTCAAAATATATATTAAAATTCCTATTTTCTAGTACCTCAGGATGTGTACTTACTTGGAAATAGGGTCATTGCAGATGTAATTAGTTAAGATGAGGTCACATTGGAGTGATATGAGCTCTAATCCAATAGGACAGGTGTCCTCACAAAGAGAGGAGGGAGGTGCAGAGAAGATAGCCATGTGAATACACAGGGATATAATTAAGATATATAGGAGGATGTAGGCAAAGATTAGAGTTACATTACCACAAACTTAAGAATGTCTGGGGCTACCAGAAGCTGTAAAGGGCAAGGAAGGGTATTCCTCTGGAGGCTTCAAACAGGGAATAACACTTGCAATACCTTGATTTCAGTCTTCTTATATGCAGAAATGTGTGAAAATAAATTTCTCTTGTTTAAAGATACTCAGTTTGTTACTGCAGCCCTATGAAGCTTGTATGGCACTTACCAAATGTCACTCTACAAAATAATTTCTGTTAAAAAATTAGTGAATTTTTCACATAAATTTCCCTAATTGGATATCATAAAGTGAAAATGAAAGTCAGTCGTGTCTGACTCTTTTCAAACCTAAGGACTATACAGTCCATGGAATTCTCCAAGCCAGAATACTGGAGTGGGTAGCCAATCCCTTCTCCAGGGGATGTCCCCTACTCCAGGGGATGTTCCAACTCAGGGATCAAACCCAAGTCTCCCACATTGCAGACATATTCTTTACTAGCTGAACCACCAGGGAAGCTCAAGCATACTGGAGTGGGTAACCTATCCCTTCTCTAGCAGATCTTCCTGACCCAGGAATTGAACTGGGATCTCCTGAATTGCAGTTTACTAACTGAACCACCAGGGAACCCATGGATATCATAAAGATATTCATAAACATATACTTAGATATTAGTTATACATATTAGTTGCCACTTGGTCACTACCTCATATTTCTTGCAATCACTACAATGCCCACAGCCAGAACTAGTACTTATTGGTGGGCTTTGACCCATTTCATGCTTAAAGCAGAGTCAGCTCATCCTTCATGTTTAGTCCTTAGAGATTCTCTAATGCTATTGTAAAAGATGCCAGCTGGAGCCTGCTTGTCTGAAAGGCAGGCTTACCTACAAGTTCTGGAGCATTCCTGTCCACTTAGGAAACAAATAATGGAGGATGGAAACTAGTAAATAAATACTTCTTTAAATTCTCAAACAATTCTTTGTTTCTAAGTTTTTTTTTTTTTCACTTTTATTGGAATATAATCGGCATATAGCATTGTGTAAGCTTAAGGTATACAGCATAATGATTTTTTTCAGGAATATGTGTGTATATATATAGTGAAATAGTCAAACAAGAGAGGGCAAGGGTGAATGAACGTCGACATTTTAGGAATAGGTGAACTAAAATGGACTGGAATGGGTGAATTTAACTCAGATGACCATTATATCTACTACTTAGGGCAGGAGTCCCTCAGAAGAAATGGAGTAGCCATAATAGTTAACAAAAGAATCCAAAATGCAGTACTTGGATGCAATCTCAAAACTGACAGAATAATCTCTGTCCGTTTCCAAGGCAAACCATTCAATGTCATGGTAATCCAAATCTATGCTCCAACCAGTAATGCTGAAGAAGCTGAAATTGAATGGTTCTATGAAGACTTACAAGACCTTTTAGAACTAACACCCAAAATAGATGTCCTTTTCATTACAGGGGACTGGAATGCTAAAGTNCTTTTCTAAATTCAGCTTGAACATCTGGAAATTCATGGTTCACATACTTTTGGAGCCTCACTTGGAAAATTTTAAGCATTACTTTGCTAGCATGTGCTGCTGCTAGCAAGTCGCTTCAGTCGTGTCCGACTCTGTACGACCCCATAGACGGCAGCCTACCAGGCTCCCCCGTCCTTGGGATTCTCCAAGCAAGAACACTGGAGTGGGTTCCTATTTCCTTCTCCAATGCATGAAAGTGAAAAGTGAAAGTGAAATCGCTCAGTCGTGTCTGACTCTTCATGACCCCATGGACTGCTAGTGTGTGAGATAAGTGCAACTGTGCGGTAGTTTGAACATTCTTTGGCATTGCCTTTCTTTGGGATTGGAATGAAAACTGACCTTTTCCAGTCCTGTGGCCACTGTTGAGTTTTCCAAATTTGCTGGAATATTGAGTGGAGCACTTTTACAGCATCATCTTTTAGGATTTGAAATAGCTCAACTGGAATTCCATCACCTCTACTAGCTTTGTTTGTGGTGATGCTTCCTAAGGCCCATTTGACTTCACATTCCAGGATGCCTGGCTCTAGGTAAGTGATCACACCATCATGGTTATCTGGGTCATGAAGATCTTTTTTTCTATAGTTCTTCTGTGTATTTCTACCAGCTGTTCTTAATATCTTCTGCCTCTGTTAGGTCTATACCATTTCTGTCCTTTACTGTGACCATCTTTGCATGAAATGTTCCCTTGGTATCACTAATTTTCTTGAAGAGATAAAAAACTAAAAATAGAACCACCATATGATCAAGCATCCCTTCACGGATCACAGCCTTGTCCTGAAGAAGGAGCCTGGATAACCCAAAGAAGCTATAAGTCATGCAGTGCAGGGCCACCCAATACAGATGGGTCATAGTGGAGAGTTCTGACAAAACGTGGTCCACTAGAGGACAGAATGACAAACCACTCCATCCAGTATTCTTGCCCAGAGAAACCCATGGACAGTATGAAAGGGCAAAAAGATACAACATTGGAAGGTGAGCCTGTCAGGTTCAGAGGTGTCCAATATACTACTGGGGAAAAGCCGAGGGCAATTACTAATAGCTCCAGAAAGAATGAAGCAGCAGGCCAAAGCAGAAACAACACTCAGCTGTGGATGCGTGTGATGGTGAAAGTAAAGTCCTATGCTGTAAACAATATTGCATAGGAATCTGGAATATTAGGTCCACAAATCAAGGTAAATTGAACATGGTGAAGAAGGAGATGGCAAGAGTGAACATCAGCATCTTAAGAATCAGTAAACTAAAATGGATGGGAATGAGCGAACTTAATTCAGGTGACCATTATGTCTACTACTGTGGGCAAGAATCCCTTAGAAAAAATGGAGCAGAATAGTAAGGAGAGATAAGGTGGCCTTAAATGAACACTGCAAGAAAGTAGAGGAAAACAACAGAATGAGAAAGACTTAGCGCTTCAAGAAAACTGGAGATATCAAGGGAACATTTCATGCAAGGACAGCACAATAAATGACAGAAATGGCAAGAATCTAACAGCAGCAGAAGGTATTAAGAAGAGGTGGCAAGAATACACAGTAGAGCTATACAAAAAAATGTCTTAATGACCCAGATAACCATGATGGTGTGGTCACTCACTCACCTAGAGCCAGACATCCTGGAATGTGAAATCTAGTGGGCCTTAGGAAGCATTGCCATGAACAAAGCTAGTGGAGGTGATGGAATTCCAGCTAAGCTGTTTAAAATCCTAAAAGATGATGCTGTTAAAGAGCTTCATTCACTATGTCAGCATTTTTAGAAAATTCAGCAGTGGACAAAGGGCTGGAAAAGCTCAGTTTTCAATTCCAAAGGACAGTACCAAAGAATGTTCAAACTACTGCACAATTAGTGCTCATTTCACATGCTAGTAAGATTATGCTCAAAATCCTTCAAGCTAGGCTTCAGCAGTACATGAACTGAGAACTTCCAGATGTACAAGCTGGGTTTTGAAGAAGCAGAGGAACCAGAGATCAAACTGCCAACATTCACTGGATCGTAAAGAAAGCAAGGGATTTCCAGAAAAACATCTACTTCACTGATTACACTAAAGCCATTGACTGTGTAGATAACAATAAACTGGAAAATTCTTAAAGAGATGGGGATACCAAATCACTTTACTTGTCTCCTGAGAAATCTGTATGAGGGTCAAGAAGCAACAGTTAGAACCTTACATGGAATGACTGATTGGTTCAAAATTGGGAAAGGAGTATGATAAGGCTGTATATTATCACCCTGTTTATTTAACTTATATATGCCAGTGGTACAGAACCTGCCTGCCAATGCAGGAGACTGTAAGAGATGTGAGTTTCATCCCTGGGTCGGGAAGATCTTCTGGAGAAGAGCATGGCAACCCACTCCAGCATTCTTGTGTGAATACCATGGAGAGAGGAACCTGGTGAGCTACAGTCCACAGGGTTGCAAAGAGTTAGACATGACTCAAGTGACTTAGCACACATGATTTAGCATGCACACATGCAGAGTACATCATGCAAAATGCCAGGTTGGATGAATCACAAGCTGGAATCAAGAATAACAGAAGAAATATTAACAACCTCAGATATGCAGATGATACTACTCTAATAGCAGAAAATGCAGAGGAACTAAAGAGCCTCTTGATAAGGGTGAAAGCGGAGCGTGAAAAAGCTGGCTTAAAACTCAACATTCAGAAAACTAAGATCATGGCATTCAGTCCCATCACTTCATAGCAAATTGAAGGGGAAAAGTGGAAACAGTGACAGACTTTATTTTCTTGGGCTCCAAGATCACTCCGGATAGTGACTACTACAGCCATGAAATTAAAAGACTTGCTCCTTGGAAGGAAAGCTATGACAAACCTAGACAGTGTATTAAAAAGCAAAGATATCACTTTGCCCTCAAAGGTCCATCTAGTCAAAGCTATGGTTTTTCCAGTAGTCAATATGGATGTGAGAGTTGGACCATAAGGAAAGCTGAGCATCAAAGAACTGATGCTTTTATATTGTATTAGAGAAGAGTTTTGAGAATCCATTCAGCCACAAGGAGATCAAGCCAGTCAATCCTAAAGGAAATCAACCCTGACTGTTCATTGGAAGGACTGAAGCTGAAGCGCCAACACTTTGGCTACCTGATGCAGAGTCAACCCATTGGAAAAGACTCTGATGCTGGGAAAGACTGAATGCAAAAGGAGAAGTGGGTGGCAGAGGATGACATGGTTAGATTGCATCATCAACTCAATGAACATAAATTTGAGCAAACCCTGGGAGGTAGTGAAGGACAAGGAAGCTTGGCGGGCTTTAGTCCATGGAGTCACAAAGAGTTGGACTTAGTAACTGAACAATAACATCATGATCTGGCAATCCCGCTCCTGGGCATATATGCTGAGAAGACCATAATTCGAAAAGATAATGTACCTCAATGTTCATTTCAGTACTATTTACAATAGCCAAGACATGACAGCAATCTAAACGTCCTTTGACAGAGGAATGGATACGGTGTGGTACATATATACAATGGAATATCACTCAGCTATAAAAAAGAACAAAATAATGTCATTTGTAGCAACGTGGATGGACCTAGATATTATTATACTAAGTGAAGTAAGTCAGACAAAGACAAATATATGTATCACCAATGTATGAATCTAATTTTTTAAAATGATACAAACAAACTTATTCATAAAACAGAAATAGACTGATAGATTTTGAAAACAAACATGGTAATCACAGGGGAAATGTTGTGGGGCAGGGATAAATAAGAAACTTGCGGTTACATACAGACCGCACCATGTGTAAGATAGATAACCAGCAAGGACCTACTGTATAACACAAGGAATTTGACTCAATATTCTGTAATAAACTTTATGAGAAAAGGATCTGAAAAAGAAATGAATATATGTATATGTATTACTGAATCATTTTGTTGCACACCTGATACTAACACAACACTGTAAATCAATTCCAATAAAATTTTATTCCAATAAAATTTTAGAACAAACAAAAAGAACCCTAAACAAGCTAGTCAAAAAATGAACAGAAGACTTAAATAGATATTTTTCCAAAGAAGACACAGAGATGGCCAACAGGTACAGGAAAAGAGGCTCACCACTGATACTATTAGGGAAATGTAAATCAAAAGAACAATGAGGTTATCACCTAACACAGGTCACAATGACTATCAAAAAGTCTGCAAAGAATAAAGCTGGAGAGGGTGTGGAGAAAAGGGAACGCTTATACACTGTTGGTAGGAATGTAAATTGGTGCAGCCACTATGGAAAACGGTATGGAAGTTTCTTAAAAAGCTAAAAATAGAACTGCCATATGATCCAGCAACCCCATTCCTGGGATTTATATCCAGAAATAACTAAAACTCTAATTAAAAAAGAGACATGTATCCCAATGTTCATAGCAGCACTATTTACAATAGCCTAGACTTGGAAGTTACCCAAGTCCCCATCAATAGATGACTGATTTAAGATGTATTGTATATAGACACATATATATAATAAAATATTACTCAGCCATAAAAATGAATGGGTTATGGCCATTTGCAACAATATGGACCTCAAAAATACATGGATGGACCCTGAGAACATTATACCTGTATGTATGTAAGCCCAAGTTCCTTATTTATCCCTCCTCCACATTTCTCCTGTGGTAAAAATGTTTGTTTTCAAAAATCTATCAGTCTATTTCTGTTTTGTAAATAAGTTCATTTGTATCATTAAAAAAATACCTGTGAAGTAAGTTAGACAGAGGAAAACAAACTTCAATATAGTTTATATGTGGAATCTAAAAAACAATACTAACAGATTTATAGACACAGGAAACAAATTTATGGTTATCGAAGGGGAAAGGAAGGGAGAGGGATAAATTAGGAGTATGGGATTAACAACCTGGTGGCTCAGAGGTTAAAGTGTCTGCCTCCAATGAGGGAGACCCAGGTTCGATCCCTGAGTTGGGAAGATCCCCTGGAGAAGGAAATGGCAATCCACTCCAGTATTCTTGCCTGGAGAATCCCATGGACGGAGAAGCCTAGTAGGTTACAGTCCACAGGGTCGCAAAGAGTCGGACACGACTGAGCAACTTCACCTTCACCTTCACCTTCACCCATACATAAAATAGATAAAAACAAGGCTTTACTGAATAACACAGGCAATTACATTATCTTCTAACAATCTATAATGGAAAATAATGTGAAAATTATATATATTGAGTCACTTTTCTGTATACCTGAAACAGAATATTGTAAACCTCCTATGCTGCAATTAAAAAAAAAATGTTCAAACTCCAAAATACTCTTATTAAAAATACATCTCTCCTTACCAATAACAGAATAATAATTCCTGTGTTATTCACTCTGACTTTTTTTTCTAGCTTTCTCTCATTTTTTCATCTACTTAAGGTCTTATCAGAAAGAGAAGGGAGAATATATGAATAATTTCAAACCTGTTAAAAGTGCACACTGATGGATGTCTTCATTTACAAACTTCATAAAGGTATCCTCATCCTAAAACAAGAGAATTTAAAAAATATTTCTATTTTAAAAACAGCTTTCCAATCCAGAAATATTTTACATCTTAATGCTTAGAACTGAGTGTGTCATTAATCTTTAATAAATGAAAAAGGATCATTATCAGCTGTTGGTCTCAAATCACCCAACACTTTGAATATCCTGAAACAAAGTTTTCATCTTTTATTTCTCTTCTTCCACAGGCAAGGCCATATTAATAATTGTAGAGAAGAAATAGTTTAAAGATTCTTGATAAGCCTGGCAAAACAACTGAAATTCAATATAAAATTAACCAGAAAATGGAAGAAAGACAAGAAACCCAGAAAGCTTCGGACTTAATGGATTATACCTCATTTGCGGAGTTTATTTTGGGACCTTAACTTACATAGATAATTTATACTTTACTAAAATGTGAAGGGAATTTCTTAGAAATACATGCTGGAACCAGAAGAAATATCTTTAACTACTGCTAAACTATTTTGTTTAGAAAGAGAAACTACTCTTTCCCCCCTCCCCGGTTTCTTCCTCTATGTACTTTTGCTACATCACTGCCACATGAAACCTATTATGGTGACACACAGCAGGTTTAGAAATAGGAGGTCCTACTATTAAGATAACTCAGAGAAGTCTTACCCAAAATACTTTCTCAAAAAACCCCCAATATAGATTCTCTTTTTACACAGGGCATACTGCACACAGTAACAGCTTTGCTTTCAATCAATTTATTTCCCAGCTTCAGTGACAAGTGATTTAAGTATCCAATTGATTGTTAGTCAATTGAATTTATAACATTTTTACTGGGAATTTGTATTTTATAACAAGTTTTAAGTAGGATAAAGTTGAGAAAAACATACTGATTCATCTTCATCACTGATTGTTCTGTCTGAATAGTATTCCTTTTCTGAATCTTCTGACATCTCTTCCAATATCTGGCTCGAAATTTCTTTTATTATGTAGGTCGGCTATAAAACAATTTGTAAGGAACTTGTTTGGCAGTTTTCTTTTTAAGCACACATTAAATGTTTACCCCCAAATATATTCAATTAATAGTGACAAAAGGTTTCTCTATAAATTAGGACACAGCTAATTAAACCTTTAATTTCAAAGATTTAAATACATTTTCTATTTTTATTACAGACAAAAGAAAAAACAACTAAATAATTTAATTGAAAAAGGAATTTTCAGGGTACAAAGCCAAATCATTTACATCCTCTGTTTACAATTAAATACCATACAGCGATAGAAAGTTCAGAATGAGCCTGAGGCATTAAAAAAAATCATGAATCAGAAAATTTACAATTACTGATTCAGGCATTGAGTTTCAACAATATAGTTATTTCTTTCTGCGTAATTTTTCAAGTGAAAATAAGCTTTTATTCTCTGTATTTT
>SJYV01014450.1:611607-675160 GCA_006410875.1 Neotragus pygmaeus
TTTTTTTTTTTTTTTTGTGAGAGGGAGTTTAGATTTTGCCTAAACAATCTATATTTTCTTCCTGTGGATTAAACTGGATTATCAGAAGGGGTATCCTTGAGTCATATCATCTTGGCTTCCCACAGACCTTTTATTTAGTTATATGCTTTGGTGCCACAACCTTAAATATTATTGAAAGATAATAGTTGATACTGTTTGGTGGAATCTGATAATGCATATGTTGTAGAGATGATAATAAGGTCACTGTCCATGCACTGGATTTGAGTGATCAAAACCCCCAATAAGATTATGTTCCAGGAAAAAACATTTCTTCCTAGGGGGATTCACTATATTCTCTATATTTGGTACAATGAAAATCATATAAATGATAATGATTCTTTTTTCACTGTGGCCAACAGGAAGCTCAGAAACAAATGTTAATTTCAACCATTAGGCGCCATGTATATCCACATGGCTTGTATGTTTGTGCTCTGTTCTCTCCTTTTCTCAACGTTTATGTTTTTCTATTCATGATTTTTAAAAATCTTTTTTATTATATGATCTCTGTCAAATGACTTGGGTAGTGAAAGGAGAAATAAATAAGTAAAAAATACAGTACTTAGATATTCCACATTTTCTGGGATATCCTCAATTTGAGGTTTTATTCTTATTTTCAATAAAGATGTCTCATTAAGTGTAAAGTCTAAATCAAGTTAGTATTAATACACAATATTTTAACAATAACTAATCATTCAATGCAGATGGTGACTGTAGCCATGAAATTAAAAGATGCTTTCTCCTTGGAAGCAAAGCTATGATCAACCTAGACAACATATTAAAAAGCAGAGACATTACTTTGCCAACAAAGGACTGTCTAGTCAAAGCTATAGTTTTTCCAGTAGTCATTTATGGATGTGAGAGTTGGATAATAAAGGAAGCTGACAGCTGAAGAATTGATGCTTTTGAACTGTGGTGTTAGAGAAGACTCTTGAGAGTCCCTTGGACGGCAAGGAGATCAAACAAGTCATTCCTAAGGAAAATCTGTCCTAAATATTCATTGGAAGGACTGACGCTGAAGCTGAGACTCCAGTACTTTGGCCACCTGATGCGAAGAACTGACTTATTTAAAAAGACCCCAATGCTGGGAAAGATTGAAGGCAGGAGAAGGGGACAATAGAGGATGAGATGGTTGAATGGCATCACCAACTCAATGGATGCAAGCTTTAGAAGTTGGTGGTGGACAGGGAAGCCTGGTGTGCCTCAGTCCATGGGCTTGCAAAGAGTTGGACATGACTGAGCAACTAAACTGAACTGAATAATTCAAAAATCAGAATTATATTAATCAGATTTGTCACCTGATTTAGGATTAATAAAATACAGTGACTACATCAACAAGAGGTTCTGAAAACACTTAGAAGCTATAAATTTTACCAGAAAAGGAATTCAAATAGGAAAAAAAATTTTTTTGAAGAATATAGAAAGTGGATGCAATTTTTTTGGGGGGGTTCATCTATTGCAATGCAACTAATATTAAGACAACACATTTCAACTCATGGCATTCTCATTTCTCTATAGTCAGAAGTTTATATCTTTAAAAGACCTAAAAGAGAACTATATGAACTTACATATTTATGGGTAATATTACAATTATTGCTAGCAACTAATAAGTTAAGGTTGATGCAGCAAACGATGCTCCTGTCTCCATGGGCCAAAAGCAATAGTAGCTATGTTAACAGAAATGAAACCTCAAGCATGATGATAGTGGTAGTCACAGTGACCTTGGCTGTCTGGAACCTCTTATTTCTGACATTTCATTAGATTACTTGAAAAAAACTTATAAACATAGATTGCCTCCAATTTTTCTAAATTAATAAGCCAGTGAACTGCCATTGTTTTATAGCTCACAAAATTTTCAGCAGACATCTAAAATCAGTCATTTTTTTCGAATTGAACTTTTAGAAACCAGAATTAAATTCAGACGTCAGAGGCAATAACCCTGTAATTAACTAAGGCAAAATTCAGTATCAGTTTTAAGTAACTAACCAAGTCATAAAATCCATGATTTGATGCTAAGAGGATATTTAAAATGACCCTATATCAACTTGTATTTGGCTTCTATTTCCTGAACTTATGGATAGTCCCACGACATCCTAATTGAAAGTGCAATTAACTACTAGCTGTCAAACAACACTATCCTTTCTTTCACATTTGTGGGTGCATGGATGCTCAACATAAAAATTAAGCTTTCCTTAGGCTTCCCTGGTGGCTCAGAGGTTAAAGCATCTGCCTCCAATGTGGGAGACCTGGGTTCAATCCCTGGNAGAGGAAAACAAACTTCAATATAGTTTATATGTGGAATCTAAAAAACAATACTAACAGATTTATAGACACAGGAAACAAATTTATGGTTATCGAAGGGGAAAGGAAGGGAGAGGGATAAATTAGGAGTATGGGATTAACAACCTGGTGGCTCAGAGGTTAAAGTGTCTGCCTCCAATGAGGGAGACCCAGGTTCGATCCCTGAGTTGGGAAGATCCCCTGGAGAAGGAAATGGCAATCCACTCCAGTATTCTTGCCTGGAGAATCCCATGGACGGAGAAGCCTAGTAGGTTACAGTCCACAGGGTCGCAAAGAGTCGGACACGACTGAGCAACTTCACCTTCACCTTCACCTTCACCCATACATAAAATAGATAAAAACAAGGCTTTACTGAATAACACAGGCAATTACATTATCTTCTAACAATCTATAATGGAAAATAATGTGAAAATTATATATATTGAGTCACTTTTCTGTATACCTGAAACAGAATATTGTAAACCTCCTATGCTGCAATTAAAAAAAAAATGTTCAAACTCCAAAATACTCTTATTAAAAATACATCTCTCCTTACCAATAACAGAATAATAATTCCTGTGTTATTCACTCTGACTTTTTTTTCTAGCTTTCTCTCATTTTTTCATCTACTTAAGGTCTTATCAGAAAGAGAAGGGAGAATATATGAATAATTTCAAACCTGTTAAAAGTGCACACTGATGGATGTCTTCATTTACAAACTTCATAAAGGTATCCTCATCCTAAAACAAGAGAATTTAAAAAATATTTCTATTTTAAAAACAGCTTTCCAATCCAGAAATATTTTACATCTTAATGCTTAGAACTGAGTGTGTCATTAATCTTTAATAAATGAAAAAGGATCATTATCAGCTGTTGGTCTCAAATCACCCAACACTTTGAATATCCTGAAACAAAGTTTTCATCTTTTATTTCTCTTCTTCCACAGGCAAGGCCATATTAATAATTGTAGAGAAGAAATAGTTTAAAGATTCTTGATAAGCCTGGCAAAACAACTGAAATTCAATATAAAATTAACCAGAAAATGGAAGAAAGACAAGAAACCCAGAAAGCTTCCGACTTAATGGATTATACCTCATTTGCGGAGTTTATTTTGGGACCTTAACTTACATAGATAATTTATACTTTACTAAAATGTGAAGGGAATTTCTTAGAAATACATGCTGGAACCAGAAGAAATATCTTTAACTACTGCTAAACTATTTTGTTTAGAAAGAGAAACTACTCTTTCCCCCCTCCCCGGTTTCTTCCTCTATGTACTTTTGCTACATCACTGCCACATGAAACCTATTATGGTGACACACAGCAGGTTTAGAAATAGGAGGTCCTACTATTAAGATAACTCAGAGAAGTCTTACCCAAAATACTTTCTCAAAAAACCCCCAATATAGATTCTCTTTTTACACAGGGCATACTGCACACAGTAACAGCTTTGCTTTCAATCAATTTATTTCCCAGCTTCAGTGACAAGTGATTTAAGTATCCAATTGATTGTTAGTCAATTGAATTTATAACATTTTTACTGGGAATTTGTATTTTATAACAAGTTTTAAGTAGGATAAAGTTGAGAAAAACATACTGATTCATCTTCATCACTGATTGTTCTGTCTGAATAGTATTCCTTTTCTGAATCTTCTGACATCTCTTCCAATATCTGGCTCGAAATTTCTTTTATTATGTAGGTCGGCTATAAAACAATTTGTAAGGAACTTGTTTGGCAGTTTTCTTTTTAAGCACACATTAAATGTTTACCCCCAAATATATTCAATTAATAGTGACAAAAGGTTTCTCTATAAATTAGGACACAGCTAATTAAACCTTTAATTTCAAAGATTTAAATACATTTTCTATTTTTATTACAGACAAAAGAAAAAACAACTAAATAATTTAATTGAAAAAGGAATTTTCAGGGTACAAAGCCAAATCATTTACATCCTCTGTTTACAATTAAATACCATACAGCGATAGAAAGTTCAGAATGAGCCTGAGGCATTAAAAAAAATCATGAATCAGAAAATTTACAATTACTGATTCAGGCATTGAGTTTCAACAATATAGTTATTTCTTTCTGCGTAATTTTTCAAGTGAAAATAAGCTTTTATTCTCTGTATTTTGGTTGAAATTCTGTTCTAAATATTCGGTTGTAAGTCTCACTGGAATTTCAATCGTTATCAGAAGGCTGTACTGACAACGACCATTAATCCTCCCTATGCGAGTATTCTCTTAAATGGTAAAGACAATGAAATAATAGAAATCGCTTGTCAAGAGTCTACTATTTTTGAGAGACTAAAGGAATTTACTAATTTTGAAACTACTGGTTTACGCTCTTTTCTACAAAAAGGGTTTCAGAGCGTGGACTACATAAAGACACTCTTTTCAACAAAGTGTTTAGAGCGTGGACTATATAAAGCCCAAGCTCCATAGCGGAAAAACTACGAGTACAACAGAGAAGCCTGTCTTATGGATGATACCTTCAGTAGTAAGAGACTAAAGGTTCGGTTTGGGGACCACAGCAACAATTTTGGAAAATTAAAATAGCCTCACTGACTCGATGGACGTGAGTCTGAGTGAACTCCGGGAGTTGGTAATGGACAGGGAGGCCTGGCGTGCTGCGGTTCATGGGGTCGCAAAGAGTCGGACACGACTGAGCGACTGAACTGAACTGAAACTGGTGTAAATCTCGGTTCTGTCTTTTTACATGAAAACATGAGGCGCACCAACCTGCTGCTGCTGCTGCTACTAAGTTGCTTCAGTCGTGTCCGACTCTGTGCCACCCCATAGACGGCAGCCCACCAGGCTCCCCAGTCCCTGGGGTTCTCCGGGCAAAAACACTGGAGTGGGTTGCCATTTCCTTCTCCATAATCTTGGTTCTGTCTTTTTACGTGAAAATATGAGGCGCACCAACCTGCTGCAGGGTAAAACCTGAGCGGCAGGGACGCCACAGACACAGGCGGATCTAAGTGGCGCTCCCTCCGCGCGCGTCTTCTACCTCAGAAGCGACACAGCCGGCACCGCCCCGCCCAGTCTCCCGGCCAGGTCAGTCGTCCCGCGGCCAGGCAAGCCGCCGTGCCGGGAGCCGCAGCTCTGCCCCAGACGCCAACACTGGATAAAACTCTACTGCAGTTGAGCAGCTGTCTCTTATACACATCTCTTTTCTACAAAAAGGGTTTCAGAGCGTGGACTACATAAAGACACTCTTTTCAACAAAGTGTTTAGAGCGTGGACTATATAAAGCCCAAGCTCCATAGCGGAAAAACTACGAGTACAACAGAGAAGCCTGTCTTATGGATGATACCTTCAGTAGTAAGAGACTAAAGGTTCGGTTTGGGGACCACAGCAACAATTTTGGAAAATTAAAATAGCCTCACTGACTCGATGGACGTGAGTCTGAGTGAACTCCGGGAGTTGGTAATGGACAGGGAGGCCTGGCGTGCTGCGGTTCATGGGGTCGCAAAGAGTCGGACACGACTGAGCGACTGAACTGAACTGAAACTGGTGTAAATCTCGGTTCTGTCTTTTTACATGAAAACATGAGGCGCACCAACCTGCTGCTGCTGCTGCTACTAAGTTGCTTCAGTCGTGTCCGACTCTGTGCCACCCCATAGACGGCAGCCCACCAGGCTCCCCAGTCCCTGGGGTTCTCCAGGCAAAAACACTGGAGTGGGTTGCCATTTCCTTCTCCATAAATCTTGGTTCTGTCTTTTTACGTGAAAATATGAGGCGCACCAACCTGCTGCAGGGTAAAACCTGAGNGCCTGGCGTGCTGCGGTTCATGGGGTCGCAAAGAGTCGGACACGACTGAGCGACTGAACTGAACTGAAACTGGTGTAAATCTCGGTTCTGTCTTTTTACATGAAAACATGAGGCGCACCAACCTGCTGCTGCTGCTGCTACTAAGTTGCTTCAGTCGTGTCCGACTCTGTGCCACCCCATAGACGGCAGCCCACCAGGCTCCCCAGTCCCTGGGGTTCTCCGGGCAAAAACACTGGAGTGGGTTGCCATTTCCTTCTCCATAATCTTGGTTCTGTCTTTTTACGTGAAAATATGAGGCGCACCAACCTGCTGCAGGGTAAAACCTGAGCGGCAGGGACGCCACAGACACAGGCGGATCTAAGTGGCGCTCCCTCCGCGCGCGTCTTCTACCTCAGAAGCGACACAGTCGGCACCGCCCCGCCCAGTCTCCCGGCCAGGTCAGTCGTCCCGCGGCCAGGCAAGCCGCCGTGCCGGGAGCCGCAGCTCTGCCCCAGACGCCAACACTGGATAAAACTCTACTGCAGTTGAGCAGCCCCCGCCACGCCCTTCACCTCGTAGCGCACCGGCCGCACTCGTTACCAGGGCAACGGGGTCACCCTCGCGAGACCTCGGGCCGACCTAGCTACACTGCATTTCACCTGAAGTAAAGAAGCACAGGCTGGAATCAAGACTGCCGGGAGAAATATCAATCNGGAGAGACGCACAGGCGTCAAAGTACCTCCGGCTGCGAGAAGGTGGCTAGCAAGAAATTATAGGAGGCAGAGGAAGGAAGGTGTTTGTTCCCAGGGTGCTGCACCTCAGCTGTCTGCCTTTTCCCTTCTCCGAGGAGACAGTGGAGCAGACTGGTTAAGCCTTGCGCTTTGTTGAACTTTATTTGTAGCCACACTGAGTTGGCATTTTGCACAGTTGTGTGGCCAATAATCTTTATTGGATTTGGAAAATGAGACTTTTCTTTTTCAATGTTTGATAAAAGAGTCAGAGATATACCAAGGTAAAGTCTCAAGATTTTTATCAGCTCAGCGATTCTTTAAGAATATTGATCATGGTTCAGTGGATAAAGAATCTGCCTACCAATACAGGAGACGCAGGTTCAATCCCTGCGTCTGGAAGATCCCCTGGAGAAGGAAATGGCAACCCACTCCAGTATTCCTGCCTGGAGAATCCCATGGACAAAGGAGTCTGACGGGCTACAGTCCACAGGGTCAGAAATGGCTCAGACACGTCATAGTGACTAAACAGTGACAACAATGGTATGGAGGACATTATGCAAATCACATTACATGTACTGTTTCATCTAATTAAATATGATCTTCCCATAACAAACTTAGTCTTTTTTCCTGTATATTCAATCTTGATTTTTTTCCCCTGGTCTTCAGCTTACTGGGTAGTTTATTTGGAATAGTTTTCCAAGTACAGCTAAAAAAAACAACTTTGGTGCCTGCATGAGGCATTATGTGTCATGAGATTTGTAATATTGTAGAAATGGAGATGATGGACCATAGCAAGTTTCACAGTAGAATAAAGAGCAAAGTAATAGCTTAAACATGGAAATAGATTAATAATGTGTGGTTAAATATTGTCAGTTTCCAAAAAATAACATAATTTTTTGAGTTCGGAAGTTTGGAAGATTGGCCCTTCCAGAAAAAGAAATAGAGCACATTATTAGATCGAACTTTCTTGGAAAATAATAACCTTTTATAATTGTACGTGGTTTTATGTCATCAGTTCATTTCAGTCCCTCAGTCGTGTCCAACTCTTTGTGACCCCATGAACTGCAGCACACCAGGCCTCCCTGTCCATCACCAACTCCTGGAGTCCACCCAAACCCATGTCCATTGAGTCGCTGATGCCATCCAACTATCTCATCTTCTCCTGCCCTCAATCTTTCCCAGCATCAGGGTCTTCTCAAATGAGTCAGCTCTTCCCATCAGGTGGCCAAAGTATTAGAGGTCATAAATGTTACTAAAGATGACATGCATAGACAATTTTTACATATGGAATCTATTTTGTATTGGATTTTAGAGTCAAGATTGCAAGCCATAGTGTCAAGACACACAAGGTGAAACTCCAAGAAATGATCTAACCAGGTTACACAAGAAATGGATGGCAGGACAGGAACTTAGGTCTCAAGATATTTAGTTCAAATGTTCATACAATCATATTTTAAGTGACCCTACAGAGAAAAATTTTAGTGCATAATAAAAATTAAAAAACTTTGAAAATTGTTTTTACTCATTCTTTCATTAATTCAACAAGTATTTATTCAATCCCTACTACCTGCCAGGGATTGTTCCCTGTGGAAGGCTTTTGCAGGGAATAAAACAGATATTCCTTGTGGAGATTATGTCCTAACTGGGAGAAGACAGACCAATCAGTTCAGTCACTCAATCGTGTCTGACTCTTCGCGACCCCATGGACTGCAGCACGCCAGGTCTCCCTGTCCATGACCAACTCTCGGAGTTACTCAAACTCGTGTCCATTGATTTAGTGATGCCATCCAACCATCTCATCCTCTGTTGTCCCCTTCTGCTCCTGCCTTCAATTTTTCCTAACATCAGGGTCTCTTCCAATGAGTCAGCACTTCACATCAGGTGGCCAAAGTATTAGAACTTCAGCTTCAGCATCAGTCCTTCCAATGAACATCCAGGCTGATTTCCTTTAGGATGAACTGGTTGGATCTCCTTGCAGGCGCAGGGACTCTCAAGAGTCTTCACCACCACAGTTCAAAAGCGTCAATTCTTTGGCACTCAGCTTTCTTTATAATCCAACTCTCACATCTATACATGACTACTGGAAAAACCATAGCCTTGACTAGATGGATCTTTGTTGGCAAAGTAATGTCTCTGCTTTTTAATATGCTGTCTAGGTTGATCATAACTTTCCTTTCAAGGAGCAAGCGTCTTTTAATTTCATAGTTACAGTCACCATCT
The DNA here is from genome assembly GCA_006410875.1 of Neotragus pygmaeus. Lineage (NCBI taxonomy): Eukaryota > Metazoa > Chordata > Mammalia > Artiodactyla > Bovidae > Neotragus > Neotragus pygmaeus. Next base: position 620,625 of record SJYV01014450.1, read on the forward strand.
GCAGTGATTTTGGAGCTCTCCCAAATAAAGTCTGCCACTGTTTCCACTGTTTCCCCATCTATTTGCCATGAAGTGATGCGACCAGATGCTATGATCTTAGTTTTCTGAATGTTGAGTTTTAAACCAACTTTTTCACTCTCCTCTTTCACGTTCATCAAGAGGCTTTTTAGTTCTTCACTTTCTGCCTTAAGGGTGGTGTTAAAAAAAAAAAAGCACCCAGGTGATAATTATTGGCGTAGAGAGCAATAAAATAGAAAATTAAAGCGCATAGGGAGTACTCTGGTGGGTGAGCCTCAGTAGGTGTGGCTCTCTTGATGAGCTGTCCAGGAAAGTCTCTCTGAACAGACTTTTGAGCAGAGACCTGAAGCAAGGAAAGGGATGAGCCACATGGATATCTAGGGGGAGACCTTAGCAGGCAGGAGAATCAGCAAGAACAATGGTTCTGAGAGAAGACCATGTTATGAATTATACTAGGCAGTACTGTTTAGCCCAGGGGTCCCCCACCTATGGAATCTAATGCCTGATGATCTAAGGTGGAGCTCATATTATAATAACAAACATAAAGTCAAGTGAAAGTCACTCAGTTGTGTCTGACTCTTTGTGACCCCATGGACTGTAGCCCACCAGGCTCCTCTGTCCATGGAATTCTCCAGGCAAAAATACTGGAGTGGGTAGCTGTTCCCTTCTCCAGGGGATATTTCCAACCCAGGGATTGAACCCATGTCTCCCACATTACAGGAAGATTCTTTACCATCTGAGCCAAAAGTGCAAAATAAATGTAATGTGCCTGAATCATCCCCAAATCACTCCCTACCCCTGGTCTGTGGAAAAACTGTCTTTCACAAAACTAGTTCCTGGTGACAAAAATGTAGGGGACTGCTGGTTTAGCTGGAGTCAGTACATTTTAAGGAATGAGGTTTCATTAGGACCTCTTTCTTCTCCAGATAAAATTATTTCCTTGAGCACCTGTTGCTTTTTAGCTTTTTTAAGAAAAACTTACTCTCCTATTCTAGACAGTAGAATATAGTGAAAATGAAATTCTTTGCCTTCAAGTTAAAGTGGAAGGAGTAAACTTCAACCCAAAGGTCAATTATGGCACATTGAGTTTTTGTTCCCCTTGTCTATGATCTTATCAGAGGTTAAGGGATATGCTCCACATGGAGCAGCTTCTGCTTCCTAGGAAGTCAGCTTTACCTGTGCAAGAACTTTTCCTCCTCCAGTTTTTGGATGGATTCATCTCCTCTAAGCCTGCAGTATAAAAGGCAACAGTAAGAAAAGAAAAGAAAAACCAAAACAGTGCTCCAAAATGTCTAGTTATTGGCTTGGCAATCAGGAGTTTAGGTCACTTTAGCAATATATGGCCAAATGCAAATTGTGTTAGGAATGTGATTTATTCTGTGTGGTTATATCATTTTGAGCAGAGACTTAAATGAGAAGATGAGGTGACTAGGGTAATCAGTTATTTATGACATCACAGAGTGGTTATGTGGTTGTAGAGGCCTTGTCATCATTTGGCTGAGGAAGCCGTACGGATCCTGGGAGCACCTGGGGTTATCTGATATTTGATATTCAGTACCTGTTACACTTCAATTTCAAACTTGATTCAGTGTCCTTCTCCTCATTACCTCCCAGATCTGTCCCTAGCTCTAGTGACTTAGAAAGTGAGAGGGAAGTGATGTTTTACTATTTACATTCATCCCCTCTTTCTTCCAAGTGCTAGTTCCTTGTCGTGTGAGGATGAGTCAGGCCTGGGGGAAGGGCAGATAGCTCATCACTGGGCCAAGTTGCAGTCTGCATTATTGGTCTTCAGCGCTGTTATTGTTCTTTGTCCATGTTCTTCAAGAGGAGCATGGGGGCCCCAACTTGCCCCTTGACAAGGGGCTGTCTTCAAGCCATGCTCCTAGGAAATGGCAATCTCTTGTGAGGAATTATGGGGAACAGAGGTTAGCAAGGTGATTCTCTACTTACTACCTCGTAATGAATTTGGCTTGGATAAGGATCCAAATTTCTGTTTCCATTTACTTTTCTTCCAGCACTTGCTTCTATTAGTACTTGGCAAAGGTATTTTGTAGAAAATAAATGTGTTTTACTGAAATAGTAATGCTTATTTTGGCAAACTCTTTTCTCATTAGGAAGCCAAAGCTAATAGCAATTGCATTTATCCATGGATACCAGGCTAAGTGAATGTGTATCTAAAACTAAAGATATACAAATGTTGATAGTAAAGGGGTAGAGAAAGTTATATATCGAATACACACATCACACACACACACAAAGGTTGAAAATAAGAGTCGAAAACTGACTGTACAGCACAGAGAACTCTGTTCAGTGCTCTGTCGTAACCTAAATGGGAAGGAAATCCAAGGAAGAGGGAATGTATGTACACGTGTGGCTGATTCACTTTGCTTCATAGCAGAAATTAACACAACATGGTAAAGCTACTCCAATTAAAAAAATTTAAAAATAGACCAAAAACTAAAACTAATCATTGAGGCAGTGAAATTAAAAAGAAAAAAGTAAAGTTAGCAGCTTCCAAGTCTCAGCTGCTCAGTTGTATCTGACTCTCTGTGACCCCATAGACTGTAGCCCACTAGGCTCCTCTGTTCATGGGATTCTCCAGGCAAGAAAATTGGAGTAAGTTGCCATTTCCTACTCCAGAGGATCTTCCTGACCCAGGGATTGAACGGCATCTCCTGTGTTTCCTGCATTGGCAGGCAGATTCTTTACCACTGAGCCACCTGCCAAGTCCTAACCAAAAGAAAGCCATGGTAGCAATGTTAAGACTAGAAAAAATAAACTTTAAGGCAAAAACCTTTGCTATAATTAGAGCGTCACATCATAATTGTGGTGCTACCAGTAAAAAGCCTGCCTGCCAATGCAGGATACTTAAGAGACACAGTTCAATCAATCCCTGGCTCAGGAAATTTCCCATGGAGGAAGGGCATGGCAACCCATTCCAGTATTCTTCCCTGGAGAATTCCGTGGACAGAAGAGCCTGGTGGGCTACAATCTACTGGGTCACAAAAAGTTGGACAAGACCGAAGCAACTTAGTAGGCACACGCACTTCATTAATTCAATTCACTTGGAAAATGATTCCAGATTTCTGTATGCACCAAAACCATAGGCTTAAAATATGAAAGCAAAATTAACATATTCACAAGTAGAAATAGACAAATCCATAATAATAGAGGGAGATTTTCACATTCCTTATTCAGTCGTAGCCAGAAGAAAGGAACAAAACATTAGTAAGGATATAGAATGTTTGGACAACATGATTAATAAGCTTGAACACAAAAAGACACAGCACTCAAATCAGGACCTTATTAGGCCATCTCCTTTCCCCTGTGGAAGAAGATATGTTTAGGGTCATGAGATCTTATCCATCTTTCTACTTGGAACACACATGCAAGCAAGAGTAGAAAAAACTCCCTAATACAGACCTGTTTCTATATCACACACAAGACTGTAACATCTTTGAGCTCAAACCCTGAATATGTACATTGTAGGACTAATTTTGACCCATCCCTAATCCTATCAGTTTGGTACTAGTACTACAGGCTGTATGCTTTTCATTGCTTAATTTTGTGATAGACTTTGATGATAATTATCTTCTTGTCTAAACTAGAGCCCTTCTTATTAGGATGGAGATGTCAAAAGTACTAGATGTTTTTAAGTTACAATAGTTTGTTAACTCTTTTTCAGTCTTATGAACAGGACTGAGGGGACTGTTCAGAGCCTCTGGACTCACAATTTAAAACCTTTATGAGAGGACTTCCCTGGTTGTGCAGTGGTTAAGAATCCACCTTCCAATGCTGGGGACACAGGTTCAATCCCTGGTGGAAGAAACTAAGATCCCATATTGGGGCAACTGAGCCCGCGTGTGCTTGAGTCCATGCTCTGCAATGAGAGACCTGAATGCCACAACTGCAGAAAGTTCACGCACAGCAATGAAGACCCAGCACAGTCAAAATAATACAAACAAATAAATAAAACCTTTGTAAGATGAGCCTCAGATTTCAAGTAGTGCTACTTAAATATATAAAGCTGCTATGAAAAAATATCTTTGGATTTAAATATAAACCAGTGCCTTGCAAATAGTATTTTATAGACAAATAGTATATATTAAATGGGTATTTCTACTATAAAAGACACTGCCTTTGAGAAAACAATACCGCCATAGAAGCAAGAGCAATGACTTCTGACAACGTGGGAAATGAGAAGGAGGAGGAAGGATCATTTGACAATTTTTTTTTAAGAAAAAGTTTTTAATCCCTCTTTTCAAACTTTCCATATATGTTTGATCAGTTGTCCCAATCAGAGCAATTCTTAATGTTCTGTTGAAAAACTGCTTGTAATAAGTATCTGAAAATATGAAATGGCTTTCTTCCTTAAAAAATGAATCCAAGACTCAGTCTGAAATACACATTTTGCTACGCCATCATCTTTATTATATCAGATAGAACTCTTGTAATCAATATAGTACATAAAACAAGTGAGGCAAAGACATTTGGAGGAATTCCATTTATTGTGGATGCATTTTCACAATATATATTTATTGCAGCGATCAATTATCAGTGAAAAATATTGTGTTTATAAAATTTTTAGGAATGGCAGATTCACAGAACATGCTAGTCACCTTGCAGGTTTATCTCTTAAAAAGATAACAAAGAGAACTGTAATCAAATAAGTAAACAAGGAATTACTTTTTCAAAAAATTAAATTCAAACCGAACAAAAATCTACCCTAAAAGTTATTCCATCCAAATACTGGAATAAAAGTCAGGATCAATCGATATATTCTCTTCTTAACTTTAGACTTTCTAGAAAAAATATATAACAGTGATCAGGAGAAGCTCTTATTCAAAAGTACAACAAAGAAACTTTATCTCGCCATAGGCCATAATTCAAACTTTGATCCATTTCACTCCAGTCATTGCAAACTCAGGCACTGCATGTGAATTCTAGTTCATCTTATCATAGACTCTTGTCTACTCTGTCATGGGTGGGTGACATGTGCAATACTGCTGGCTTTACTTTCTTTGGCCCAGGTGTGCTAAAGCTAGGAGTCAACAACTCTATTGATTTTCGAGGAAAGAGCCTCTGGAAGGCACTAGTCACTCCTCATGCCAGCCCTGCCCTGGCAAGCTCCCCCAGGCTCCCTCATTGTGGTAGGAACTGATACTAAGATAACTTTGGTAAGTCATGAGGTATAGGTTTATAGAACTACACTATATGTATAGCTCTATGCTAGAACATATTGCCAAGACACTGGAGTACTCTTATTTACTGTAAAGAGTAAATGAACTAAAAGATCTGATATCCAGACTGTGTGTGTACAAATGAGTTGACAGACTCTTGGGGAAAAAGATAAAACTAATGAAAATTACATATATTTTTTTGAAAGCTCAGCACATTATCAACTTATGGCAAGTACCAATGACTAATAAAGGTAGAAAAGTTTAACTAAAAAGATGTTAAAGATGTAAGTAGGTCATGACTCCTAAACAGTGGCTTTTGCTTACTTTTCTGCTTCCAGAGATTAGTCAAAGCTGGTCTTAGTACACTTATTTATGGAATTCCAAGTTGTACAATTTTGTCACTAAGATTCTTGTCTTTAATTTTCAGAGAAGGCAGAGAACTCAGATAGCATTTTAGCCAATCTATTGTGAACTTGATTCTTAAGAGTGAAGTTCTGAGCAAGCTTTAAGTTTGGTAGATTTGGTACAATTCACACTGGACTTCAAAATTGCTTTTAATTATAAACTAAGTACTATGTTTTATAGAAAATGTCAACGCATTTTGACACTTTGAATCTCTCTTTCTTATAGGTTATCCAGCATTGGAAACATATCGATACCTATTCTGCCATGTTTCTATTGGCAAATATGAAATATTAATATAATATTGTGATTTTTAGTTTTTAAAAAGCAGTGATATTGGCTAGTTACAAGGACATACTGCTAAATATAATAGCCTAGCACATAAAAAAGCTTTCTACCATTAGTGTGTTTGTGTACGTGTATGCACATACGTACATGATCAGGGTCATCTAAAATGTGGTTTACTATCACTACCAAAGAAATCCACAAAGCAACCAACCTAAAGAAATCAGTACCACTGTCAGCTAACATCATAATCCAATTTAGATATTCATCAACATGAAAAAAGTAATACCTTAACCGTACATCTTTCTATTTTGAGGACAAACATTATTGCAGTATCTCAAATCTGAAGTGGGTTACTTTCACAAAGCATTATAATTGCCTATAAGATAATTTCTTCCATGCTTTATTCTAAAGTGCAGAAATGACATGACTTCTGTTTTGTTTTTTTTTTAAACCACTAGGTTTCATTTTTCTGGATACTGCACATTCCTCAGGCAATTTCCAACTCGGATCTCCTTTTGTTGACTTTCAATGTGGCTGGTATCACTGTTCAGACACAGAAGTTAGGATGATCAGTAGAAAAGTCTCTATTTCACAGCATGGGTTTCTTTAGAAACAGGCTCCTGTGCAAAGGCAGTACTTTTACCATGAACATCTCTAGACTGTGATTATTAAATATAGTGATAATATACATGGGTTTACTGGGATAATGAAAAACAAAACAAAAGGAAATGAACCCAATTTAGTAAATCAACATAAATATAAAACAGAGCAAATTAGCCCTCTTCAACTGAGCTGGTCCAGCATCTTGAGCGGCTACTTTGGGTTCTTTCTTGAACTGTCTCAAACCTGCTAAGAGAAGAAAGCTTTAAACAGGCAGGCCGTGGTGTTTCAGCTAGACATTTTGTGTCAGAATAAAAAAAAGAATCATAATATGGCAGGAATAAATGTTTATGAAAGGGAGGATTATTGTTGGCATTTCATTTAAATATGCTCCTCTTCTTTCAGTCTATCCTTTCCTCTGTTGTTTTTTTTGCTTTCCTCTTTTTTTCTTCTTTATATTCCCTTTTTCGTATCTTAATCTGGAGCCTTGCTTATGGCATTCAGGGTCAAAGAGGTTTGTTGTTGTTTTTTTTTAAACTCTACTATAAGGGCCAGGATCCTATGATATGCATCCCAAGATAGGCATGCATGACTGAATGGCTTAGTCCAGGCCAAATCAAGGCTCCAGTTTTTTCATTTCCTACACCCCTAACCTAGAAACTTGTCTGATCCATGGTCTTATTGTACACCATTTCTTTTCTTCTGCTAGCTGATAAAAATCTTTGCTGAAGTATTCACAAATGTTGAGTTGTTGTGAGTCTGCAATTTCAAGTAGATAGTTTCATTTCTAAGGAATTATTGCATGACACTAGTGAGTTTGACGTTTCGGCCCAAAGGAGCTGTCTACTTTGCTACCTCATAAACTCAGCTCTGGGCCTGCTGGTTATGTTATTATTATTACTGTAGAAAGAGTTCCATGGTATAGATCAAAGAGGAGGGGCTGGTATGTGTGAAGTCTTACCCTTTATCACAATGTTGCACAATTTCAGGGAGTACCATTTGTGTTGTATTGTACGTGAGTGGTGCTGTCTGAGTCTGACCATCCCAGATCATATCTTTACTTTCTAGAACACTGGCTCAGAGGAATGCTGTCCAGAGGGGATCTATTAAACTTGTGATGGCCTATGGACAGCTGACATCTCCTACTCAGAAAGGAGACTATATAAACATTTGGACTGTCATTTATGAAAGATCTTTTCTAGAAGGGTCATAATGGCTTAGGCCAACAAAAGTTCTTTTCTTTTTTTTTTTAAAGAACAACTGAAAAATGACTCTTTTCCTTTCCACCAGGAGAAAATTGTATAAGAAACTCAGAATGTTATATTTTCCATTGAGTATGTAATTCTCATAAAAACCCCATCATGTATAATGGTTAAGAATGCAGGCTCAGATCTGACTGCCTGAGTTTAATCCAGGCTTTGCTCCTTGTTTACTGTGTGACTTTGAGAAAGTTACTTAACTCTCTGTGCCTCATTTTCCTCAGATCTAAATGAGGCTAATAATAATAATGGTGACTGAAAAATAAAATAAATAATGGTGATTGGAGGGTCAAATAAGATAAGGTAGGTTGAGAAGGTAGAACAGTGTCTTGTATACAGTGTATGTTCATTGCATGTTAGCGATTTGTAATGGTGATAATTGTACTTATATTTTTAATATATTTAGCGATTATTTAGAAAGTTTATTTAAAAGTCATTTAAGTAGAGAGGCTGGGCCAGTGGATTTTTTTACCAGAATGTAACAACTGAGAACTAATAGATAAGATGGAGTGAAACACTCAGACTTAACAGCACCAGATTTTAGCACACAGAAGTAGGAAAGAGGAAGCAATTCTTTCCCTTCTGTGAATTGTAGTGATTCTTCAGATGCTTTTTAGAGGTTCTTCAGTCCTAAGCTGCTTAAAAAGTGCTTCTGTGTATGGAGTTCTACCCTGGCCATAAGCAGACTAGCCTAACTTTACTAACTGTCACTCCCGGGTTTTCCTTTTTTCAATTTTCCCTCTACCAAGAGAGAAGACTGGAATTATTACTTGAAATAAAATGCTACAACAAGGGGTCCTGTTTTTAGTTTGTGCATCATTTAGGTATTGTCCAAAGTCCCCTTTATGAAGAATGAGCAGAAGACAACAACAACAAAAAAAGACAAATCCAAACATTCTTAGCCACTAGTTTTCATAGGGTAGCAAACTTTGCTAACTTTTGAATGTTATTTTAATTTTTTGTCATATTAGCCTTGAGTCCTAGGCTGCTGGCAATGCGACCCCTTAGAATGGCTCCAGAAAGCAGCTTTCAAACTACCCTGCAGGGAGAGAGATGTTTCTTCTCTGGGCAATCTGAAAATTCTGATCTTCAAACCTGGACTTAGAATGTCTTAGAAAGAATTTTATGGTATAGATCAATGCCCCTTTCACTATGGTGTTTCTAGAATGTCCAGGAACCATCTCACGGATCTGGACTATTTACCTTGTGTAACTGACAAACCTACCATGCTGAAGGCTCCATGACACTGCCCTTCACTGTATCATATACAGGTCTTTAGAAGCTGATGGTTACTCAGGCAAGACTCTGTGGATCAGTGCTATTTCTCATTTGACCCTGGGACCTCACACTGCAGAGGGACCTCACACAGTCGGAAATGAACCCATGAAAAACAAATCTCCCAGTAGATTACCTTAGTGGGGGAAGTGACCTTGTCCACAGATTGCTTTTCCCAGAGGTTCCTCTTGCCAGACACATCTCCTGGCCTCAAATCCTAATGAACAGAAAGCAGAAAAATTGATACGTGGCTCTTTGTATTTTCTGGCCAGGTCTAAATAAATCACAACACGTGTTGTTTATTTGTGTAACACACTTTATCCAAGTGATGTAAAATGGTTTGAATCAAAAGGATTGCTAACCATTGTTTGATTTTATATAGACCCTGACCTATGTTGTGACACGAGAGTGGGCTCAAACTATCCAGCACTGAGGTCCTGTTATTCACTGAGGACTCACTGTTTATTGACCTGTAAAACTGGAATATAAGCATATTTAAAATGAAATAGCCTATTTTTAACTTTCTATATCCTTAGAAGTGAATAGCACATAGGTTTTAAATAATTTTTGGTGTGAAAGTCGCTCAGTCCGACTCTTTGTGACCCCCATGGAGTCCATGGAATTCTCTAGGCCAGAATACTGGAGTGGGTAGCCTTTCCCTTCTCCAGGGGATCTTCCCAACCCAGAGATCAAACCCAGGTTTCCTGCGTTGCAGGCAGATCTTTACCAGCTAAGCCACAAGAGAAGCCAAGAATATTGGACTGGGTAGCCAATCCCTTCTCCTGGGGATCTTCCTGACCCAGGAATCAAACCAGGGTCTCCTGTATTGCAGGTGGATTCTTTATCTACTGAGCTATCAGGGAAGCCCAATTTTGGGGTATGCTCCAAAATAAAATAAAAAGTTTAAAAATTAAAAAATACCTACAATAAATAAATAATTTTCAGGGGGTTGGATAAGCACTTCATCCCTTGCCAATTAACTTTCTTTTTGGCCTCATGGCCCCCAGCCCTTAAGATTAATGTGTATCAGCTGGACTTTCAGTGGCCAACCCTGCATCTCTTCTCCTGAGGACTTCCTCTGGCTACAGGTGCCCACTTTGCCCACCCAGGAGGCAACCTAGATGTTCAGAATCATCCCTAAGAGCAGTCTTCAATCACTCATCCATGAGATTTGGTGCGAGAATATTTCTTAGACTCGCTCACGCCTCAGGTAACTCAGAAGCATGTGTTTTGTGATGGCTTCTAGGCTTTTCCCAGTGGGGTTACATTTAAAAGCTCACATAGTGAGTTGCTTAATAAACATTCTTAATTGGCTGTTTTCTTTTCCCGCCTTGCTTCCTACAGTGTTTTCTTCACGTCCCAAGTACACTACTTGCACAGGAACCACTATTTTAGGGCAGCCCAATCTAGGACATTTTTCTAATTGCACTTTCCTCAGACTAAAATAATTTTATGTTTTCTGAGAAGCAAGTGGTAATTCAGAAGTGTATCAGGAGAAGCCAGCCCCATGAAAGTAAACATTTACTACAAACTGTACCCATAAGAGAAACTGACAGGTTGATGACATATGCAAGAACCCGTGAAAATCCTGGGAAGAAAACACTAAAATATGATAATGGCTATATATCTTGGATTTTTTATTTACTACCTCATAATGAATTTGGCTTAGACAAGGATCCAAATTTCTGTTTCCATTTACTTCTCTTCTAACATTCGCTTATATTAGTCCTTGGCAAAGGCAGTTTCTGGAAAATAAATGTGCTTTACTGAAATAGTAATGTTTATTTTGGCAAACCCTTTTCTCATTAGAAGGCAAAGCTAATAGCAATTGCATTTACCCATGGACACCAGTCTAAGCGGACATATATTTTTTCATAGATAACTACTGAGATTGTGATGCTGAAGATGCACTGGTTAAATAGCATCATGTGAAGCAGTTCAGATTTGCCTTAATCTTATTATTAATAAATTTCTGGATTTTCACTGTGATGTGGATTCCTGATATTCTGTTAGAGAGTTACACCTATTTAACTTGGAACCAGTAAACAACAAATCAGGTTGTTTTTGAAGAATTTCACTGTATATGCCAATGTAGGCAGAAGCTGCCAAATTGTCTGGAAGACTGTTTAAAAAAATTGGAGACTATAATCAGGAACATGCTAATGGTAGCTCTGGAAAGTGGCTATTACTACTTTATTTATTTGATTTATATAAGACAAATACTTTTTTTTTTAATATGAATACTCTTCTACTGAGGAAAATGAATTGTATCTCCCTTAAATCCTGCCTATGAATCTTTTGAGGTCACTTAAAGAGTTTAGAGAGTCCATTTAAAGAAAATATTAACATCCAAGTAGCAAACTGGCATTTTAAATCAAATGGGAAATATAAATGAAATTACCTGACCAGCCTACTACATTTTAGAGAAAGACCCACTCCAGAAGAACAGGGAAAAATGAAGGCAGGAGAGCAGACTTCCAGTCAACCAGAGATCAAAGAATGAAGAAGAGAAGTCAGCTGAGAAGGACAAAGTTGGTTTTTTTTTTAAACAAAAAGAAAGATAAATTAGCATTTTAATTACTGTATATAACATGCAGTTTAGACATAAAGAACAGACAAACCAGGTACAACAGACATATTCAGAATTTTACACAGTGACACTGAAGTCCTATAAATTCTACCCACAAATAGCAATAGATGTCCCAGTAAAGAACCAGGTATAGATCAGTGTTTAAATAAGTTATTAATTTTCAGAAACCCCAAATAATATTGATTTGACAAGCTTCTGAGCATTTTTAATTACATGAAAATTAATCATAGCTAGTAGCAGAGGTTTTTATCTTAGGTGAAGTTTAGAACTGAACACAAATCTCTTTTCCTTCTTCTTGAGGTTTCACTGGGTGAGCATTATTTTGGTGAGAAAATTTCTCTCCGATTTTTCCTTAATGGCCATGTGCCACACATCTGCAAACACAACCCTGGCTTTCCCCTCCACACACATATGATAAGGAATAGAAACCAAGGGCTAAGAATAAATCCCTTATGGCCCCCAATTAGAAGGGTGGCTTTGGGAGCCTCCTCTCTACTGTTGACCTTAGGTAATCTTCTGACATCCTGAGCTCAGCGTCAGTCTGACCAGGCTGTCAAACTCACATGTCTGTCATGAAGAAACAGGTTAGAAATACCAAAGCTGGAAGTGGCCGGTGGAAGAAAATTTTAAATTTTGAAAAAGAGGGAATCGACAAATTAAAGAGGGCATGCCTCCACACCTCAAAAATGTGTCTGAATTATAATTTTAAAAGGGAAAATAAAGCACGATGGCTTGGTCTACACAGGTCTTAGCTCCAGGACACCAGAGTGAAACCCCCTGGATAAGACCTAGAAAACAGCCTTTCTTGACCTCACTTTCTAAGCTGCCTTCCTGGATTTAACCTTTTGTCTAATAAGTTTCATGTACTCATATCTACAGGATCCTTCCGGCTCTTTCCAGTAGTTTAGACATTTTCATTTCCTTTCCGTTGGATCCTTATTGTCTGTGGTTCACAATCCTGCCTTGTTGAACTCCAAGTTATTTCTTTTCCTGAATGACATGTTGCTGGTCTACTACTCTTGGAATGTGCACAAAGCTCAAAGTTGCTTATTAAAAATAGTCAAGCTGGCCTTTTACCTATAACATCAATTATGTATCATTATCTTTCGACCTGGCCTTTATTGAGGAAGCCACATTAGTCTACAAAATCCAATGGGACATGGGGAAAAAGAGATCATTCTGATGTATACTAATTGCCACATTCTTTCCTTTTCTTCTCTAGACAGTAGCATAGCAGTTGCCAACCTTTTGGCATGAGGGACCAGTTTCAAGGAAGACAGTTTTTCCATGGACCAGGAGTAGGGGAGAATGTTTTCAAGATGATTCAAGTGTGTTACATTTATTGTACACTTTATTTCTATTATTATATTACATTGTGAAATGTAATGAAATAATTATACAATTCAGCAAAATGTAGAATCAAGCAGTAATGCAAGTGATGGAAAACAGTTGTAAATAAAGATCCTGCCATTCACCTCTTGCTATGTGTGACTCAGTTCCTAACAGGCCACAGACCACTACTGGTCTGTGGTCTGGGGGTTGGGGACCCCTGCCCTAGTAGTCAGTCTAGCAAATTACTTATTAAATATTAGATAAAGCAGGCAATGATTTTGTAATTTCACTGTAATGCATGCTTGTCCTGCCATTTTTAGGAGGTCATCAGTAATTTCCAGAAAATGTGGATTTTTGTGGAAACCTTGACTCAGCTATACCTACTGTAATACTAACTGAATTGAATCTTTTTAACCCTCCCATTAGGATGAAATAGATGATAGGCTTATCAGTTAAAGTGTTGATAAAAAGTATGGGTCAGGTCCTTGACCAAATATATGAGTATAATCTGGGACTGAAATGAAACAAGATTGCAAATACATGTGAAAAACTGATCACCTCCTTTAGCAATGTGCCATATTCATCCAAGAAGAAAGAAGAAAAACATACACCTCTTTCTTATGTGGCTATCATGAGAAGTCTTAAATGGGCCCACAAACTTGGTGAACTTGTATTATATGCAATGTTTTAGGGTAGAGAGTTCTTAGATTTCATGAGGTTNTGACTATACAGTGGAAGTGAGAAATAGATTTAAGGGACTAGATCTGAGAGACAGAGTGCCTGATGAACTGTGGACGGTGGTTCATAACGTTGTACAGGAGACAGGAATCCAGGGCATCTCCACGAAAAAGAAATGCAAAAAAGCAAAATGGCCTTACAAATAGCTGTGAAAAGAAAAGAGAAAAGCAAAGGAGAAGAGGAAAGATATACCCATTTGAATGCGGAGTTCCAAAGAATAGCAAGGAGAAATAAGAAAGCCTTCCTTAGCAATCTATTCAAAGAAGTAGAGGAAAATAATAGAATGAGAAAGACTANAATAGCTGTGAAAAGAAAAGAGAAAAGCAAAGGAGAAGAGGAAAGATATACCCATTTGAATGCGGAGTTCCAAAGAATAGCAAGGAGAAATAAGAAAGCCTTCCTTAGCAATCTATTCAAAGAAGTAGAGGAAAATGATAGAATGAGAAAGACTAGAGATCTCTTCAAGAAAATTAGAGATACAAGGGAACATTTCATGCAAAGATGGGCTCAATAAGGGACAGAAATCAAATGAACCCAACAGAAGAGAAGATATTAAAAAGAGGAGGCAAGAATACACAGAACTATATAAAAAAAGATCTTCACCACTCAGATAACCACCCTGGGATGTGTAGTCAAGTGGGCCTTTGGAAGCATCGGTATGAACAAAGCTAGTGGAGGTGATGGGATTCTAGTTGAGCTATTTCAAATCCTAAAAGATGATGCTGTGGAAGTGCTGCACTCAATATGTCAGCAAATTTGGAAAACTCAGGAGTGGCCACAGGACTGGAAAAGGTCAGTTTTCATTCCAATCCCAAAGAAAGACAATTCCAAAGAATGCTCAAACAATCGAACTATTGCACTCACCTCACATGCTAATAGGAGAAGGTGATGGCACCCCACTCTAGTACTCTTGCATGGAAAATCACATGGATGGAGGAGCCTTGTGGGCTGCTGTCCATGGGGTCGCAAAGAGTCAGATGTGACTGAGCAAATTCCCTTTCACTTTTCAGTTTCATGCATTGGAGAAGGAAATGGCAACCCACTCCAGTGTTCTTGCCTGGAGAATCCCAGGGATGGGGGAGCCTTGTGGGCTGCCATCTATGGGGTCACACAGAGTTGGACACGACTGAAGTGACTTAGCAGTAGTAGCAGCACATGATAATAATGCTCAAAATTCTCCAATCCAGGCTTCAGCAGTACATGAACTGTGAAAGTGAAAGAGGAGAATGAAAAAGTTGGCTTAAAACTCAACATTCAGAAAACTAAGTTCATGGCATCTGGTCCCATCACTTCATGGCAAATAGATAGGGAAAAAGTGGAAACAGTGAGAGACTTTATTTTGGGGGGCTCCAAAATCACTGCAGATGCTTGCTTCTTGGAATAAAAGTTGTGACCAACATAGACAGAATATTAAAAGGCAGAGATTTTACTATGCCAACAAAGGTCCATCTAGTCAAAGCTATTTTTTTTTTCCAGTAGTCATGTATGGATGTGAAATTTGGACCATAAGGAAAGCTGAGTGCCAAAGAATTGATGCTTTTGAACTGTGGTGTTGGAGAAGATTCTTGAGAGTCTTTTGGGCAGCAAGGAGATCTAACCTGTCCATCCTAAGGGAGATCAGTCCTGAATATCTTTGGAAGGACTGATGCTGAAGCTGAAACTCCAATACTTTGGCCACCTGATGCAAAGAACTGATTCATTCGAAAAGACTCTGATGCCTGGAAAGACTGAAGGCTGGAGGAGAAGGAGACAACAGAGGATGAGATGGTTGGATGACATCATCGACTCAATGGACATGAGTTTGAGTATACTCAGGGAGTTGGCAATGGACTGGGAGGCTTGGTGTGTTGTAGTCCATGGGATCACAAAGAGTCGATATGACTGAATGACTGAATTCAAGTGATCTGATTCAACTCACAACAACAAGAATGAAAGAACTTTGTTAAAGAATAAGTAGAGAATCTGAATGGGCAGTTTTCCAAAGAAGATATACAGAAGTCCAACAGGCCTGTGAAAAGATGTTCAATATCACCAGTTATAAAAGAAATGCAAATCAAAACCACAATAGCTTATCACTTCACAGTTATTTGTTATAAAGACTATTATCAAAAAGGTAGGAATGAACTAATATTGGACAGTACGTGGAGAAAAGCAAACCCTGATACACTGTTGATTGGTCTATAAATAGTGCATCTACTCCATAAAACTGAAATTTTCTCAAAAAACTAAAATATGAACAGAACAATCACATGACCCAGCTATTTCACTACGGGGTATTATCCAAAGGACAACTAAAACACTTACCTGAAAAGATATATGAAATCATATGTTCATTGCAGCATTATTTACAAAAGCCAAGATATGAAATGATCTAGGTTTTTAATGATGTATAGATAAAAAATAAAGAATGTGGGTTACATATACTATTAGAATTCTACTGGACCATAAAGAAGTATAAAATCCTTCCATTTGTAACAAGGATGAATCTTGAAGGTGTTATTCTAAGTGAATTGCTTTAGACCAAAAAATAAATATACTGTATGATTTCATTCATATGTGAAATCTGAACAAACCATCAAAAACAAACATATAGATAAGAACAGTTTAAGGTCTACCAGATGGAAAATGGATTGTAGGGTGGGTAAAATTGGGAGTCAACAGTATTGTAATGATGGTAAGCAGACTTGTGGCTATTATTCAGTTCAGTTTAGTTCTGTTGCTCAGTTGTGTCCGACTCTTTGTGACCTCATGGATTGCAACATACCAGGCTTCCTTATCGATCACCAGCTCCCAGAACTTGCTCAAACTCATGCTCTTTGATTTAGAGATGCCATCCAACCATCTCATCCTCTGTCACCTCTTCTCTTCTTTCAGTCTTTCCCAGCATCAGAGTCTGCAATGATTCATTGAGCATTGGGATAAATGTGTCTTTTTCAGTTTTAGTTTCTTCAGGGTATATGCCTAGGAATGGGATTGCTGGGTCATATGGTAGTATTGTTCCTAATTTTTAAAGGAATCTCCATACAATCTTTCATAGTGGCTGTATCAATTTACATTCCCACCAGCAATGCAAGAGGGTTCTCTTTTCTCCACATTTTACCAGCATTTATTGTTTATAGACTTTGTTGATGACAATTCTGAATGGTGTGAAGTGGTATCTCATTGTGGTTTTGGTTTGCATTTCTCTAACAGTGATGTTGAGTATCATTTCACGTGTTTGTAAGCCATCTGTACGTCTTCTTTGGAGAAATGTCTGTTTAGGTCTTTTTCCCACTTCTCAATATTTTTTTTTCCTGGTATTGGGTTATATCAGCTGCTTGCATATTTTGGAAATTAATTCTTTGTCAGTTGTTTCCTTTGCCATTATCTTCTCCCATTCTGAGTGTTGTCTTTTCACCTTGTTTGTAGTTTCCTTTGCTCTGCAAAATCTTTAAGCTTAATTAGGTCCCACTTGATTATCTTTATTTCCATTAATCTGGTTGGTGGGTCATGGAAGATCTTGCTTCAATTTATGTCATTGAGTGTTCTGCCTACGTTTTCCTCTGAGAGTTTTATAACTTCTGGTCTTACATTTAGGTCTTTAATCTATTTTGAGTTTATTTTTGTGTATGGCTTTAGGAAGTATTCTAATTTCATTCTTTTGCACATAGTTGTCCAGTTTTCCCAGCACCACTTGTATGAGGTCATCTTTGCCCCATTATTTATTCTTGCCTCATTTGTCAAAAATAAGGTATCCATAGATGCATGGGTTTTTGTCTGGACTCTTTATCTTGTTGTTAAAGGAGATCAGTCCTGGGTGTTCATTGGAAGGACTGATGTTGAAGCTGAAACTCCAATACTTGGCCACCTGATGCAAAAAGCTGACTTATTTGAAAAGACCCTGATGCTGGGAAAGACTGAAGGCAGGAGGAGAAGGGGACGACAGGATGAGATGGTTGGATGGCATCATGGACCCAGTGGACATGAGTTTGGTTGACCTCCGGGAGTTGGTGATGGACAGGGAGGCGTGGCGTGCTGTCGTTCATGGGGTTGCAAAGAGTCAGACACGACTGAATGACTGAACTGAACTGAACTCCATCTTGTTCCATTGGTTTATATTTCTGTTTCTGTGCCAGTACCATACTGGTGTGATCACTTACCTAGACCCAGACATCCTGGAATGTGAAGTAAAGTGGGCCTTAGAAAGCATCATTACAAACAAACCCAGTGGAGGTGATGGAATTTCAGTGGAGCTATTTCAAATCCTGAAAGATGATGCTGTGAAAGTGCTGCACTCAATATGCCAGCAAATTTGGAAAACCAACAGTGGCCACAGGACTGGAAAAGGTCAGTTTTCATTCCAATCCCAAAGAAAGGCAATGCCAAAGAATGCTCCAACTATCGCACAATTGCACTCATCGCACATGC
This sequence comes from Neotragus pygmaeus, assembly GCA_006410875.1. Taxonomy (NCBI): domain Eukaryota; kingdom Metazoa; phylum Chordata; class Mammalia; order Artiodactyla; family Bovidae; genus Neotragus; species Neotragus pygmaeus. Next base: position 638,714 of record SJYV01014450.1, read on the forward strand.
TAGTAAAGTAATGCTCAAAATTCTCCAAGCCAGGCTTCAGCAGTACATGAACTGTGAACTTCCTGATGTTCAAGCTGGTTTTAGAAAAGGCAGAGGAACCAAAGATTAAATTGCCAACATCCGCTGGATTATGGAAAAAGGAAGAGAGTTCCAGAAAAACATCTATTTCTCCTTTCTTGACTATGTCAAAGCCTTTGACTGTGTGGATCACAAGAAACTGTGGAAAATTCTGAAAGAGATGGGAATACCAGACCATCTGACCTGCCTCTTGAGAAATCTGTATGCAGGTCAGGAAGCAACAGTTAGAACTGGACATGGAACAACAGACTGGTTCCAAATAGGAAAAGGAGTACGTCAAGGCTGTATATTGTCACCCTGCTTATTTAACTTCTATGCAGAGTACATCATGAGAAACGCTGGACTGGAAGAAACACAAGCTGGAATCAAGATTGCCGGGAGAAATATCAATAACCTCAGATATGCAGATGACACCACCCTTATGGCAGAAAGTGAAGAGGAACTAAAAAGCCTCTTGATGAAAGTGAAAGAGGAGAGTGAAAAAGTTGGCTTAAAGCTCAACATTCAGAAAACGAAGATCATGGCATCCGGTCCCATCACTTCATGGGAAATAGATGGGGAAACAGTGGAAACAGTGTCAGACTTTATTTTTGGGGGCTCCAAAATCACTGCAGATGGTGACTGCAGCCATGAAATTAAAAGACGCTTACTCCTTGGAAGAAAAGTTATGACCAACCTAGATAGCATATTCAAAAGCAGAGACATTACTTTGCCGACTAAGGTCCGTCTAGTCAAGGCTATGGTTTTTCCTGTGGTCATGTATGGATGTGAGAGTTGGACTGTGAAGAAGGCTGAGTGCCGAAGAATTGATGCTTTTGAACTGTGGTGTTGGAGAAGACTCTTGAGAGTCCCTTGGACTGCAAGGAGATACAACCAGTCCATTCTGAAGGAGATCAGTCCTGGGTGTTCTTTGGAAGGAATGATGCTAAAACTGAAACTCCAGTACTTTGGCCACCTCATGCGAAGAGTTGACTCATTGGGAAAGACTCTGATGCTGGGAGGGATTGGGGGCAGGAGGAGAAGGGGACGACAGAGGATGAGATGGCTGGATGGAATCACTGACTCAACGGACGTGAGTTTGAGTGAACTCCGTGAGTTGGTGATGGACAGGGAGGCCTGGTGTGCTGCAATTCATAGGGTCACAAAGAGTTGGACACGACTGAGCGACTGAACTGAACTGAACTGAACCTATTATATAAAATTAAACACCAATGATGTATGAGACAGGGCTCCAATTCTATACAGAGTCAGTAGGGGAGGCTAGCATAACACATAAATGAAAATTTTAAAATTCAGTGGTAGATAAACAGCAAAGTCCTACTGTAAAGCACAGGGAACTACAACATCCAGTCTCCTGGGACAAACCATAATGGAAAAGAATATTAAAAAAGAATGTATACATGTGTAAAACCGAGTCACTCTGTTATACAGAAGAGACTGGCACAACATTGTAAATCAACTGTACTTCAATAAAAATAAAAATTTAAAAATTATTAAAAAACTAAATGGTAGGCACCATATTAAAGATTAAAAAATGGGAGAGTTGGGGAAAGTTTTTCAGATATGCTGGTATTTAAGCTGAATATTATAGTTTATAGTTTACACAGCTTTATAAATGAGTTCATGAAAGTGAGGGTGGGGAGTGTGTGCGTTGGAGGGGAGAGGACATTTGTAGTAGAGCAGACACACACACAGATTTGGGGAACCAAGAAGGAAGCAGAGCAGCGAGACTAAGAATGGAGGACCGCTCAGTGTGGGGGACGGACAATAGGCAGGGGAGACAGAGAGGGCACTTGTTCTTTGTAGCACCTCTAGCATCGTTCTGACCTGGCGACCACCTTGTTAATGTCGGCCATCACATTTATTCACATTATGGCTCTCAGACTCTAACGTCTCCTTTTGTATCTACAGTATTCAATACTGCTCGATCTCATCATCACATTTTGTCAGGACGTACTGATGTATTTCTGCTGGCAAATGCCTGCACCTAGTGACTCTGGGTAATGTAACAATTTCTACTAAATTTGTAAATTACTTGTTCTGTGTAAGGAGTTTAAAGAGAGAAAACTGGTTCTTCTATAAACCAAGAGGTGGCAGTGTGGTCCTAATAAAACAGGGGAAAATCACACACATTTCAGCCAACTGGGGCTCTCCTTAACTCCACACTCCTACCACGAGTATATGAAAATAATAATAATAAAAACAAAATTCTAAATTTAATTTACTTAAAACTTATTGTTTGTATGTCTTAGGTAAGAAAGATCATTCACTGCCAGCATAATTTAACTATGAGAAACCAGGTTCTTAGCTTCTCAGATGAGGAACGTAAGCCATGAGAAATCAACAAAATACACCAGTGGATAATATCTTGTGGTCAAATATCAAATATTTCTCCTCCCGCTGGCATCCGACACTGTTAGCTTGTGACCATTTATAAAAGTTGCAGGGCCAAGAGTGTCAACAGTTGCAGGAATTTCAACTGTAGGACCTTAAATGCAGTTATAAAACAAGAGCCACAGCAGGTTCTTCAAGGCACATACTATGGAGAAAAACACTATACTGCCTATTCTTGAAAGCACGTCTCTGTTAGACAGAAATTGAAAATTTCTTTTTTATACATCAGTTTTGATGGCTCACACATGCCTCTCTACTAGAATGTTGTTGTTCAGTTGCTCAGTCGTGTCAGAGTCTTTGTGACTGCAACATGCCCGGCTTTCCTGTCCTCTACCAGCATAAGTAGATAAATGGCTTTGTGGGAACTCTGGAGTCTGGTTGATGGAAACACCAGAGAAGCTAAGTTGGGAACCTTGATAGAGAGATGTCTGAACAAAGAGGATGGGGTGCAATTTCTTTTGAAAAACAAAGTAGAAATTAGAAGTCTCGATAACTACAACTTTTCTCACGTTCCCACACAGTTCAAGGAAAGCTTAGCTCAGGTGGCAATTGAAGGAAGGTTGAAAGAGAGAGGACACTTCTTTTTTTTTTTGATTACCGATGAGCCAGGAAGAAATGGACCCAGACACAGAGGGACCTAGTGGCTGTGCAGAGATGGTCTGAAGTGAGCAGGGTTTGCATCCTTCTGCTCTTTCTCCTTCAGCAGGGGTATGCAAACGGAGTTTTGCCTGTGTTCTCCACCCACCCACAAACTAAGAACATTTTACATTGTTAAATCCCTTGGAAAAGGTCAAAATAATATTTTGTAACATAGGAAGACTTTATGAAATTCAAATTTCAGATCCATAAATGAAGCTCACTTACTCCACACAGCCTCTCTCTCCTTCTGCTCCACTCAGAGACCTCACTGAGCTGATAGTCTGCACTTGGTTACCCTTGTAATTCTTGAGTTTTCCTGAGGTGGTCAACGATATGAGTGCCCTATTGACAGTGACCTTGCTTTGTGCTTCCCTCCTTCATAGTTCATAGCACATACTAGATTTGTTATAAATACAAAATAAGAAAATTCCTCCTGAAGCAGCCCTTGAGATGAGATTGAAGTATAAGGAGTTTATTTGGGAGGGGTTAGAACCATGGTAGACTGGGACCCAGACCATCCTAAAGACTTAAGGAAATGTTCTAGGAGTAAAACATACGGGTTTCCATGTGAAACAGGTAATAAGCGTAAATGTAAATAACTGGCTTTTGATTAAAATGTGCACACACTGATAGACATACACACAACACACATGAACCAGCTGCAGCCTGGCTATGATTCTATACTGGCTTTACCTGTTGTTAGTGCTTTGTAACTTGTCAGGGCTTTGTAACCTGGCTAAGATGACAGAAAATAAAAACTGCTCAAAGTTCCAATCTCTAAAGATTCATTCGTCCATGTAATTTATTCAATAAACACTTACTCACTACATCAGTGAGTATCTTCACTGTGCCAGGGACTCAAAACATGCTAACTGTATAAGCAAAAATACATATTTGAGTCTATGTTCTTGTCCCTCCATCTCAACCAACCCATCATCGCCCCGACTCAGCTGCTTCCTGCTCAGTCTCTCAGTAGCACTTCTGTCTTCCTTTATTAAGAGCTATGCCCACAGAACGGAGTAGTCAGACCAAACTCATTCTGGCACATTTCATCTCCTTTGATAACAGCTTTGAAATTTGGCCTGTGCCATCCCCAGCTGTCCTGCTCTTAATAATGACAAAGAAAAATAATGAAATTAGCATGAAAAAGCAGCTTAAACCTTTAAAATATATTTGCCTGTTTTATAGTTTCAATGTTTCTGCTTTTAATTGCTCAAAGTAATAAGGCACACTGAGAGTGTGGATCAATGAAATCCAGAGGTAATCACCATAGGTCATTTTAATCAAAGATCTAATAAACAAAAGACACAAAGTACTCCACTTGAAGTCTCTCCTATCTATATTTGAAAATGAAAAAAAGCTATGAAAATGCTGACAGAGGGAGTAAAAAGATAAATGGAACAAAAGCTTTGAATAATTAATAACTAAATCAGGGGCTGAACTCATGTTTCTATCATATTTTAATAAGCACAAGAAGGTTTTCTGGGGAAAAATACCTTGAGAGATGAACCTTTAGGGGTGAAACATTTGAAGGGCTTCTTGTCCTCTGATAAACCATCTTCCGGCATCTTCTGGCGTTTCTCAGCAGCTTCCGCCCTTCGCCTTTCAATCTCTTCCTTTAGCCTCCTCTTCTCTTCCTAAGAAAGAACAAATAACAAGGACGTTAGTATCAGCTTCAAGCCAAAAGGAAAGAGTGCTGTAGGGGAATGGTCATAGTCCTAGAAAAGAAAGACCCGGGTTCTAGAAAAGATGCTAGCTCTTCCTCAAGGGTGGCACCAGAGGTTAAGCCTGAGCGCGTGAGTCCAGCTGCTGATGTGCACTCTGGCACTGCCCCTTCCAAAATGCGTGACCTTGGCCATGTTACTTATCTGCCCCATGCCTCAGTTTCCTCATTTGTAAAATGGGGATAATAACAGTATCCACTGACTAGGGATTTAACACAGACTAAATGAGAAAGCTCAGGTAGAATGCTTAGACTCATGTTCAGTGGGACGATCATCATAGTCATCATCACCTCGTCAAGTCATCAAACACTGGCCTTTCATTTTGCATGTGTAAAATAAGTTATCACTCTACCTACTTCCTAGGAGAGATGTGAAGACAAATGAGATGATTCATATGCTAAGGTACACAAATGTACAGTACTATATTTACTAAATTGTACAAGAGATGGTTTCTTGCTTGCCTCTTCCTTAGCTGAGAAGATTATTTCTAGATTGACAAATCTGGAATGGTATAGATACTGCTCCCTAGTGATGAAATCACAGATGTTTACAATCCCTCTCAATCCTCTGGGTGCCTTCATTCCTGGCCTAGAACACTCTGTCTTCTCATCAGGCTGCACATCCTCTAGGAACAGTTTTTTGACAGATTTAGGTAGTCTTTGTAGTTTTCAAACTGGATGTTCTCAAGCAGGAACTGGATGTTCATGTGTCAAAGGATGCTGTAGAAAGATCCTGTGTATTGTGGACTGAATATTTGTGCCCCCACCCTCCCCCACCTAATCCCTGTGTTGAAATCCTAGCCCCCAGAGTGATGGCATTAGGAGGCGGGGGTTTGGGGACCATGAGAATGGAACCTAAAAGAGGCTCTAGGGGGCTCTCTCACCCCTTTTGCCCTGTGAGGACCCAGCGAGAAGACTGCTATCTGTGAACTGAGGTTGCACCAGACACACAGTTTGCTGGCATTTCGATTTTGGACTTCCTAGCCTCAGAACTGTGAGAAAAACATCTCCTGTATGTCTTATCAGCCACCCAGTCTACGGCAATTTGTTATAGCAGTCGCCACTAAGACACTGTGCTTGGTAGGAGGTTAGACCAAATCATCTCTGAGGGCCAATCCAAGTCTCAGAGGGCATGTTTCTCCTCTGCTTTCATTGATACTTTGCTCCTCTAGAGAATAGCAATAACAATAATAACAGGAATGAAAACTATGACTTCTTGAGGGTCTATTATGTAGCAGGCACCCTGATTTAATCACCAACACAATCCTGAAAATAGATATTTCACAGATAAGGAAAAGAGGTCTCACGGTCTAGTGACTCTCCCAAGGTCCCAGCTTGCCAGTGGCAGAGGGTCTGATTCTAAAACGATCATTCCAATTACTTTCTAACCAAAGGTCACAGGTTCAAGAAGAGCTTGAATTGAAAGAGACCTTGGAGTAATGTATCCAAACTTTCCACACAGTTTGGGGAATGTTTGTATAGGATCCATGTCAGAAAGTCATCTAACGTCTTTTTGCATGTTCTAAATGATGGGAGATCACAGTCTCTGGAGATATGTGTGGAAAGCTCTAGGCGGAGTTGGAGAAGCTGGGTCCTAGTAGCAAATCTATCACTTATTAGTCAAGTGACCACATAAGTCAGTCAAACTACGATTCCTATTTCTTTGTCCATAAAATGAGGATAATAATGTACCTCAGGATACAAGGAAAAAACGCTCTTTGTGAACTACTGCAATGCTTACAGTAGTTGGTTAAGCACTTTTCCAGTTTTCAAAATTTGCCTTCTTGTAACTTTATCTGTCATTTTCAGTTCTGCTTAAGAAGATGGAACAAATTCATCTGCTCATAATCACTGGGCTCCTGCTACATGCCTGGCGCTGTGCTGGGTCCTGGGTGTACAGCAATGAACAAAGCAGGTATTGTCCCTGCCTGTGAAAATCTAGTCACTTCCTCCTCCACTTAACACACCCCCAAAACGATTTTGGGGAAAATCTTCTCTGTGAAACCTCTTCAAATATCAAAAAACAACTACCATGTGACTCTTGGTTCTTGTGACTGATCTGCAGACTTTTTCATTCTTCTCTGCTCTCACAGTTTTAATGAGGGACATTTATAGGGACATGCGTTAAGACAAAGACAAGTGGGACCTGGGGAAAATTACAAAACCTCTGGGTGCCTTAGTTTCCTGATCTGTAAAATGGGGATGAGAAGACTACCTATACCAGAGAGCCTTAGGAGAACTGAATAAATTAATGTGTATAAAAGTTTTAGAACCACGCCTAGCACACAGCAAGCGGCTGCTGCTGTTCAGTGGCTAAGTCGACCCGGACTCTTAGTGACCCTAAAGACTGCAGCACACCAGGCTTCCCAGTCCTTCACTATCTCCCGGAGTTTGCTCAGATTCATGCATTTGTAAGAATTCACATTCAAAAGGGCAGCAGCAGTTCACCAGGGAAGAAACTATTTTCCAGGGTCAGAATGTTCACGGGGAGACGCGTACTCGTGAGCTTGGGTAAGTGAAGGCGCTAGACCGCCGCGCTGCGTTCCGCCTTACCTCTTCTCTCACTTTTCGCTCTGCTTCCTCCTGCTTCTTTCTCTGCTCTTCCTCCTCCAGGACTTTCCTTCGCTCCNGTTCAAAAGGGCAGCAGCAGTTCACCAGGGAAGAAACTATTTTCCAGGGTCAGAATGTTCACGGGGAGATGCGTACTCGTGAGCTTGGGTAAGTGAAGGCGCTAGACCGCCGCGCTGCGTTCCGCCTTACCTCCTCTCTCACTTTTCGCTCTGCTTCCTCCTGCTTCTTCCTCTGCTCTTCCTCCTCCAGGACTTTCCTTCGCTCCTCCCTCTTCTTTTTCAGCTCCTCCAGCTCCAAGGCCGCCTCTTGCTGCTTCTGCTTGAGCTTCTCGAACTCCTCGCTCTCCGTCTCCCCTCGGCGGCGGCGCAGCTCCTCCAGCCGCTTGCCGGCTTCCACCTGGGAAGTGCCTTCAGCCTCCTTGGCCTCGCTGACCCTCCCTCCAGCGCGGCTGCAAAGGAGTGGGACACTCGTCTGCCTTGCAGCCTACCCTCACCGCCCCTGGAAGCAGGGGAGGTCGGTCTGCAGGCCTTGCATCCCACACGGAAATCTCCATTGCCCTCACTGGACAGCGGATCCTCACGGCTAAGTTGGGGTCCATCTGGAATCCCCAGGTCTGAATCCGAGTGCCCTCTCTGCCACTTACCCTGGGTTTCCTAGGTTGTACAGTGGGAGCAAACAGGTACTGTTGTTGGGGCTGTAAATTGGTACAACCACTAGGGAAAGCAGTATGGAGGTTCCTCAAAAAATGAAAAGTAGAACTGCCATATGATGCAGGATTTCAACTTCCGGGTGTTTATCCAAAGAAAATGAAAACACTAACTCAGAAAGATACAGGTAACGCCTATGGTCACGCGGCATCAAGTACGATAGCCAAGATATGGAAACAGCCTAAGTGCCCATTGGTGAATGAACGTATTACAAAAATGTAAAAGTACGTACAATGGAATATTATTGAGCCACAAAACGGGAAGAAATCTTATATAAATACTCATTAACAGGTAGTGAGGGCATTCTTAACTATATCTGAACATAGGTGGCCCATTTCTGACACTTTTGTAACAGATGAATTACCATGGTCTAGTATCATTTATTCCATGCAGAGAATGGCTCTGGTGTTTCTAGCTATGAAGCAAGAGGAGGAACAGAAAAGGAGTTCAAGATTACATAGTTACCAATACTGATTTTTGCGTGCATCTCATGCTTTTAAAATAGTGAGATAGTTCGGAATAAACTATGTCCTTTAGTACTATGCTTTTCAAGCTGCATTTTAAAAAATCTGTTTAGTGGGCTGTAATTAGCATTTAAAAGAACCAATGAGAAAACATCAGAAGGTACTTCATGGAACAAGGGAAATGACCTTTTCTTGACATTCTTGTTTCAGTTATAAATACATATGTAGATGTCTCCTGGGGTATGATGTAAAATTTATATCTTACTAGGAGTTGAGGTTAAAAAGTTAAAAATATCATTCTAGGTTCTTAATAGCTAAAGATCAACTCTTATTTTTAACTCAGTCAAGGTTAGGGGACCCCTTAAGACTTGATATTGCACTTTCAAAGTCTTACATGTCCACAGGCTTGTGACTCCAGAGAGGAACCCTCTCCTTTCAGTTAAAGTCTCTCCATCTTCAGAGAGTTGGTTCTTCCTGTTCATGGTGTTGTGTTTGGTAGGACTGCTAACACGTGCCTATAGAAACTTTTCTGGACTCCACTAGGTGTCGCTCAGTCTTCATTTTGGACATTAAGATGCCCATCATTAGGGACTTGTTAAATCAGTCATGACTCATCCACCCAGTAGAACACTCTAACATTAACTGTAGGCTTATACTCACTGGTGTAGAAAGCTAGCCAAACGATACACTGTTATGCTCAGTGAAAGAATCACTTTAAGACAGAGATTTATAATTATACACATATATACATCTATGTCTGTTTTGAATGTATACACATAAAGAGTATCTGGGGAAAATGTTACTGGTGGTTTCCTTAGGTGATGGGTGCTTAACTTGCTCCTGAATTGAGATTTTCATGTCATATTTTAGAGAAAACATCTAGCTATAAGACAATGGGTCTATCAAAGGGAAAAGTATTAAATCAACAAAAGGAGCTATGCTCAAAACAGGAACGGGAATTTTGGCCACATCACATCTGCTCAGATGTGCTAGCATGGCCTGAGTGTTGCTGCTGCTAAGTCGCTTCAGTCGTGTCCAACTCTGTGCGACCCCATAGACGGCAGCCCACCAGGCTCCCTCGTCCCTGAGATTCTCCAGGGAAGAACACTGGAGTGGGTTGCCATTTCCTTCTCCAGTGCATGAAAATGAAAACTGAAAGTGAAGTTGCTGTCATGTCTGACTCTTAGAGACCCCATGGACTGCAACCTATGAGGCTCCTCCATCCATTGGATTTTCCAGGCAAGAGTACTGGAGTGGGTTGCCATTGCCTTCTCTGGCCTGAGTGTTANTGAAAACTGAAAGTGAAGTTGCTCAGTCATGTCTGACTCTTAGAGACCCCATGGACTGCAACCTACGAGGCTCCTCCATCCATTGGATTTTCCAGGCAAGAGTACTGGAGTGGGTTGCCATTGCCTTCTCTGGCCTGAGTGTTAGGGTACCACTAATATGGAAATTTCTTCCAGAAGGTTCTTTCCTCTTTCTGTGGCTTCACTAGGTGAAAGTTGAGATTAACATAGACCTTTTACTATTAACACAGCTAGTTTTCAGTTAGACTAATAGGTACTAAGCTAATCCAAATAGAGGCTCTCACTCCTCCCCAGCTCTTCTCACTCTATAACTATTTGGAGCAAAGTGAGGTGTCTCTGTTTCTATAGGGATCAATTTCTAATTGAAACTATAACTAATGTATGTTGACAGCTAAATTAAAAACTAATAATATGGTAGCAGTTTGTTTCATTTTTTTTCCTGTCAAAACGTAGCAAAATTAAGGCGAGTCCCAATTATGGGTTCTCAGTCCTCAGTGTGTTGCTGTCTCTTGTGACTTATCTTTTCGAGTTACCCAGTTTTCTGGATTTCCCAAAATGGGCACGTTAATTGTCAATTTGAGTTTTGACTAAAACTGATTGAGAAGCTTGCTAATCGTTAACCAGACTTCTTTCTACTGATAGATTTTTAAAGTAATTTCTTTTAATAAAATTGTACTTGCACATACATGTTTTAAACTGTCAAGTAATTGTTGTTCAGTTGCTAAGGTGTGTCTGACAATTGTAACCCCACGGACTGCAGCACGCCAGGTTCCCCATCCTTCACCATCTTCGGGAGTTTGCTCAGACACATGTCCACTGAATTGATGATGCCATCCAACCATCTCATCCTCTGTCACCCCCTTCTTCTCTAGCCCTTAATCTTTCCCAGGATCAGGGTCTTATCTAAGTAATTAAATAATAATACTTTTAGGTAATATTCTTTGAACACTTTTCATGAACTTGACCCTGTTCTAGGGCTCTAACACATTAAAGGCCTGGTGCTTCAGCAAGCTCTGCACTCAGCTTACCAGCCTGAATCAGCTTGATTTCTAGATTTTCTATGGATTCCAAATAAACTTAATTTTTACATCTATTTTCTTGCCAATCCCAAGTAACATCTATAAGTTCTACCCTTCTCATTCCCTCACACTTTATTTAGGCTTTGAATACACATCTTTCCTTCCATGTGCTTTCAGCTCTCTTTTGTAAAACTGTGACTAGCTGCTGCTGCTGCTGCTAAGTCCCTTCAGTCGTGTCCGACTGTGTGACCCCATAGATGGCAGCCCACCAGGCTCCCCCGTCCCTGGGATTCTCCAGGCAGGAACACTGGAGTGGGTTGCCATTTCCGTCTCCAATGCATGAACGTGACTAGATTTCTGCTCAAATTTTTGTGTAGAAAAATTGTGTGCATAACAACTATATTTACCTAACACTTTAGCATCTTAAAACAGCTAGAAATGTCCATCCCTCATAGTTCTGCTTGCTTCTGAGTGTTACCCGTGCTTTGGTGTAAGGAGCAGTCTGACTTCTATACAACATCTGCTTGGAACTTTCTTATTTGAAGTGTTCCAAAAAACAGGGTCTAAAGGCAAGGAATCCACATTATAGGGACCCCAGACTTTTTTCCAGAATGTTTGGCACAGCAGCCAGTGACATAACAGAGACTGCAATTTGGTACCAGCAGTTGGAGCGAGTGTGTGTAGGAATGGGGCAGAGAGAGTCAGGTAGCCAGGTGTCCATGGCAGGCTCCGTAACTTGAGCTCTTCTACAAAGCTGGGGGGTGGGGGAATCTCCATATTCAACCTAGAAGTGAGGATTTGCCTGCATATGCTTGATCCCTGGGTCAGGAAAATCCCCTGGAGGAGAACATGGCAACCCACTCCAGTATTCTTGCCTGGAGAATTCCATGGACAGGGGAGCCTGGTGGACTACAGTCCATGGAGTTGTGAAGAGTTGGACAGGACTGAAGCGACTTAGCATGCAAGCACTTGTCTATCTGTCCTAAACTTAATCGCCTAGATCTATTCAGTGTGATAGGAGAGAGGATGAAAAAGGGGAATCTGAAGCTCTGCAAGAGGGTTTTCCAAACTGGAGCATTAGTTGCTCACCCTCTTCCTCCCTCTTAGAGATTCTCCAAGGCAAAATAACATCAAAGGCTCTCTAAGTCCTGCGGTAAAGAGAGGTAACTTACTTAGTTTAATCTAATGTTTCCAAAGTATCTGGCCACAGGGCAATCTTCCTTTTCTGCAACAATTTTTAAACAATGTTTAGAAAATGCATTCTTAAAAATGGTATTGAGAGTTTCTTTTATGAAGTCTGCTGGACCCTCCAGAGAATGAATCAATGACATGAACGCCGGTGATAATGTTTTCTAATAAGCTGATCTTATGTGAACATATTAGGTCAGTGAACAAAAACATAGATACCAAGCAGGATTGATCTGCCTTGTCAAATAATGGGAAAAGCAGATCAAACCTTGTCTGGAGCAGGGCCTGCTGTTCTCCTGTTAGTGACTGATAGCCTGATCTGCTGACGGAGTATCTCTAAGACAATGGCCAGTGACCTCACAACAAAAGTATGTTGCCTGTTAGCACGTTTCTGTCTGGAGTCACAGGGTAGGGAGACTGACTTTTTTTTTTTTCCACACATGAGCACAGTCACTGTTAACTAGCCACTATGTCTTACCTGAAAGTATTCTCGGTGTGTTTAAGTTTGTGGGTCATGAATTCTCCATTCTGAGACTTCACTTCTGTAAATCCCTTCTTTGCATCCAAGAAGCTCTTAACATCTTTGCTTTCTTTGTCCTTTTTAGTCTTCTCATCTTTGAGCTAACCAATGGTACATATCAGGAAGAAACATAACGATAAAAATCTTATTAGGTTTCGGTTGGTATCACCAAATAAAACCCAACATTGTTAGGGAGCCAGAAAACTGAGAAGTAAAACAAACCACTGGAGAATGATGTGGTAGACCTGGAATCAGAGGAAATTCTTGGAGCATGAGCTATGGTCCTCCAGCTTCTGAGCAAAGACCTTGACCACAATTTTAGGAGGTCAGGATCATCCTTATTTCACTGAGGTTTTATTTTCAAAAGTGACGGAGGTGTTACCATTTGGAAACCATTATGTTATGCTCCACATGAGAAGGGTTGTTTTCAGTTCCCACCGGGAAGAGCAATTATTAGTGTGGCCTTGATGGGAGAATGGCCAAGTTACTTGGACAGGTTTCTTCTTGGATGAAGGGTGCTTCTTTGAGAAGGATTTGAATGTGTTGAGGAGGAAATAAGAAACCTACTGAGTTAGCCAGATCTGTCGAGTCACTCTTGGCAGATGTCAGAGGAAGACCACCCTAGTATTTTAACCAAATGAATAACTAGGGTCTTCAGGATAGAAGACATAATAACCCTACCTTTAGAGGGATGACACAGAGACCTGTGGGGCCATGTTTGTAGTCATCTAAAGCATTAAAGATAGAACACAAAGGAAAAATTCCAGGGCTGACCTTGACTTCCATGGAAGGTGATAATTTAGTCTCTGAAAGTGGCTTTGCGATTGTCCTAGGAGACAGAGGAAGGTGGTACATGGAGAGCAGGTATTAGCTCTAATTTTTGTGTGCACGTGTAGGCTTTGTGTTACAAGTTCCTCACAGTGAGACAGATTATTTCAAAGTATACTGAATTTGCATAGCTTTTTGGGGGGAGGTAAAGGAGTTCAAATTACCTTCATCATCTCACGCATTCTTAAAAAATGAGTGTGAGAACAGGTGAGGTTCATTACTGCTCATTTGAAGACAGTGACAAAGCACTACCATTCTAAAGAGACCAAAGGAGGAGGGTTTGGGTATAAGAACTCAGGGCTCCAGGGGCTGCCAAGGGTGGTCCCACCCCTTACCTGATCACTCACCTCTTTGCAGTTGTTATGCTTCTGATACCTAACCCCCACCAAAGTGCATGTTTTACTAAGAAAAGAATTTTTTTTTTTCTCTTTACTGATGAGTCTTCAGTAGTCCTTTGCCTGATTGCTTTTGCCGAGTATTATTTGATTAAATTACTATTGATGGACTATTCACTACCACGGAGCCCTAGCTAGTTAAGACTTTTAATCTTTTTCCAAGTGGCATATATCTAGGACATCCCTTGGACTTGCTGAAGAGGGGGGCTGTAATTTTGCTATTCTTTCTGAGAGCTTTGTCTGAAAGTCAGGAAATCTGAGTTTTAGTTTTAGTGTTGTCAACAATCTAACTGTTACTTTAAGTCACCTAACATCTCCGGAATGCTGGCTCCGTGTGCATGAAAAGAGAGGGTTGGGCTAGATGATCCCTTCCTAATCCTTCATCCTGTGGCTTCCCTCTTGGCTCCAGATTTGTGTTGAGAGGCTCAGAGAAGAAAAGGAAGCTCCAGGTCTGTCCCGCAGCTTTAATTCAACTGTCCTTGCCTGGTGGTAAATCAGTATTTATTGGGCAGGCAGGAGCAAGCAAGGTCTCTTTTCGTTCTGACCTACTATTGGTGGGAATAGCCCCAGAAACTATGGATGGGAGTTTATATCCTGGTTAAGAAGTATCTGGGGATACACATTTAAGGGTGAGGGGGGTCCCCTTGCAGTGAACCCATGAAAGAAATTGTGAGTCACACCTTATAGTTTGTGGAGCACTATACAAAGAGAAACTCATTTCTCCTATTTTGGAGTCAGAGATATTTCCAATCTCCCAAAATGCATTATCTAATTTACTGACCAAAAATGTGTGTAAAATAGATTTGTAAAACCATACATGTCTAACAGAAGAAACGTCCCTTTTTTTCAAGTTCTGCCTGTATTGGCAAAGTTGTGGTAGATGGTATGCTTATACTCTCTTTGTAAGACTTTAAAAAATTCCCAAAGAAATAATGATAATTTAATGCTGACTGCAAATTATTTTTTCTTTCTGGGAAATGAATAAATAAATTCTGTAACACTTTAAGGAGCACAGTGGGTTGGCTTCTATAGCAGATTCAACCTAAGCTAATGGGATATTCTGAGCCCACTGGGAAAAGCATTAGAGCCTCTAGATCAAAATGTTACCAAGAAGAGAATCTATGCTGATGGATTAATACAGGGCCATGTATCCTGAGTAGGAAATGGCAATCTGCTCCAGCATTCTCACCTGGGAAATCCCATGGATAGAGGACCCTGGTGGGCTAGTCTGTGCGTGCTAAGTTGCTTCAGTCATGTCTGACCCTGTTGCAGGAGCCCGCCAAGCTCCTCTGTCCATGGGGTTATCCCGGGCAAGAATACTGGAGTGGGTTGCCATGCCCTACTCCAGGGGATCTTCCCGACTCAGGGATTGAATCCACGTCTCTTGCATTTCCTGCATTGACAGGCACGTTTCTTACCACTAGTGCCACCTGGGAAGCCTGGGCTACAATTCACGGGGTCACAAAGAATCGGACACAACTGGGTACAGCACAGCAAAAAAAAAAAAAAAAAAGTGATCAGTGGGGTAACACACGGGTGTATGTGTGTAGGGGTAGGAATTCCAGTGACATACTCTTGTGCCAGAGAGACACTCAAAAAGTTTGAACAAGTCTAAAAGGACTGAGGCATCACTTTCTCTGTTGTACTGCTTTGTATCACTTGATTCCAGAAGAATGATAAGAACTGGTGCAAGTCACACTTTCTCAGACTAAGTTGAACATACTTTTGTTAGATTCAGAAGCCTCAATTCCTCTTCCAGGCCCAATGTCTATCACAGGAATGGTCCTGTCCATGGACAACATAGACTTCCCTGGGGAGCTGAGGCTGTACCTAGGCCCACAGAGTCAGAGTCTGTGTTTCATAAGATCCCAGGTGACCAGCATGTACCCTGATGTTTAGTGAGAGGCTCTGGCCTACGTGATATGAATATTAGTTTCATTACTATATGAACAGCTCTGCTGGAAACTGTTTTCCTATTAGAGGCCAGAACAAAAAACGAGCTCTGGGGTAAAGAACTAAAAGGAGGCATTTTACAGGGAGGCATTTTACAGGGAGGCATTTTATATTCAACATCCTATGATAAAACATAATAGAAAAGAATGTAGATAAAACAATGATATTCCCCCCAAGAAGTTTCTGTATAGCAGAGGGAGCTCAGCTCTCTGATGACCTAGATATACATATGTATATGTATAAAGGGCTTCCCAGATGGCTTAGTGGGTAAAGAATCCGCCTGCCCATGCATGAGACACAAGAGATGTGGGTTCGATGCCTGGGTTGGGAAGATTACCCTAGAGTAGGAAATGGCAACCCGTTCTAGTATTCTTGCCTGGCAAATCCCATGGACAGAGGAGCATGGTGTGCTACAGTCCATGGGGTCGCAGAGAGTTGGATACAACTGAGCATGAACTCACACACACACACAATATCTGCATAACTGAATCACTTGCTGTACAGCATAAACACAACACTGTACTTCAACAAAAATTTTTAAAAAATTAAAAGAAGGCATTTTATAGTTGGGGAAGAGAAAAAGTTAAATTACGTTTCAGGGTTACTAGTCACTTGTGATTCACTGCCGCAAACAGTTAAACTGCAGTGGGAGAAAGAAGGTTTTGTGTAAGGAATTGGAGTGGCTTCTGGAAATGTAGCTGATGTTTGTGTTTCCTTTTCTTGCTAACTCCATGAAGGGAAAGACTTTTGTTGAGAGTAGAGAACAAAAAGGGGGGTGGGGGGGTAGAAGGAGGGGGTTTAAAATAGCCACATCATGTAAACTATGATTTAAAGTTATCTAAGTGGAGTAGCTACACAAACAGGTGGAGAGGGGTTATTCAACTAGTAATTTATGTATGCAGTGTTAAAACAGGAATGGCAGTTTTGTTTTGTTTTGTTTTCCCCCAAAGCTTGGGTTAAGGAGCTAATCTCTTCTTGTGTCACAAAGAGGCCAACTTTTGGGACACTGGAATGTGCTGGAGGGCAGATTGAGAAAGGGGCAGGACTGACATCATCAAACCACGGCCACTGTTGAACTGGGGGCCTTATCTGAAAAGAAGCTGAAGGATGATGGGATGGCTGCTGGTGAGTTCCTTCTGGTTCACAGACACAAAACGTGGACACGGAATGCCTTGGTCATTAAAAACAATCCACATCTGACTGAACTGAATGAAATGGAGAATTCATAGAGTCATTCCGCCTCTCCTGCTCCATAGAAACGTAATCACTGAGCTATGATTTCATGCCCTCTTCCTCCTGTATTTAAAGATATTCCCCCCAAGAAGTTTCTGTATAGCAGAGGGAGCTCAGCTCTCTGATGACCTAGATGGGTTGCGGGGGGGAGACTCCAGAGGGAGGCGTATATGTATACTCATAGCTGATTGCATGCTGTTGCACAGCATAGACTAGTACAGTGCTGTAAAGCAATTATACTCCAATTAAAAAATAAGCTAAAGCTATTCCCCCACACAAAATGCTAGCTTTAGAGATGAAGCTAAATAATAATATATGCGGGATCTATAAATATATATGTGGGAACTGAAAGAAATAATATATGTGGCCTATTTCTGAGTTTAGTCCCAAAGTAATGTTCACTTTTTGGAAATGAATTTGTAGTTGTTTTTCCGTTACAGAATGAGAACTGTTGTTTCCCAACATGTTCAACAAATTTCTCAGCAGCCACATTAGAGCCAAATTTAGTTTTCTAGTTTTTAGCATTCATGCTTTCTCCTGCTTTTAGCTGGGCAGTGTTCACATTCGGTTTTTACTCCCAAGCCCCCACAAGTTCTACTAGAAAATGGGAGGAATACATACCAAAAACAAAATAAATATAACTTGAACTAGAGTTCTTTTTACAAGAATCTTAGGAAACAAAGGTTTAAGAAAATAATCATCCTCCTATTAAATCTCATCTGTTTGCTAAATATAGATTTGTCTGTGTCTTATTCTGTGCTATAATGGGCAGAAAAATGTAGCAAGAGTCCATCTGAGTTGGAGCTCAATAACTACAATTCAGTCCCACAGGCAGAATAATTCAAATCTTATGTTTGATAATTTAGTTTTACCACAATCAAGTTACTTTGAGCTTATTAAATACTATCATCATTTTTAGGATTGCCTGGAGCTAACATAAGCATGATGGTTAAAACAAGATCAGGCTTGCTTTCTTTCTCCTTTTTTTCGTTTTTTAAGCTATGCTATGCGGCATGTAGGATCTTAGTTCCCCAACCAGGGATCAAACCTGTGCCCCCTGCACTGGGAGCGAAGAGTCTTAACCACTGGATGGCCATGGAAGCCCTGAGGTCAGGCTTTCTGATGTGGCATTTTGATTATATCGGGACATGACATGCACTCTGCAGCAGCCTCTGGTCCACTGACTGGTTTACTACTTACCTACAGTCAAACACCCTGGCACCAGCTCCTGTGTGTGCCTCAGAAATGCAATGCAGAACACTGTGCCAAGCTATTCTTTTGAAAACCAAATATCATCTTCAGTTCATCAGATTTTCTACTGAGAGGTGTGGGAGTGTTTTCCCTTTGAAAAGTTAAATCATTAATCAAAGCCAGTTGGAAATATTTCATGATTGAAATGAAAGTAGGATGGCTCAAAGGAAAAAAAAATAGCTTTTTTGGAGGAGAGTAGAAAGCAGGAAAGTTTGATCAGAGAAGTGTTTTTCAAGCTTTCTGACTGTGACCCATAGTAGAAAAGACAATTTATATCACAATGCAATACTTAGTGGCCACGATGCCCTCTGATATTTTCTATTCTACTTCATTAAAAAAATGCAGATTGAAAATTTTAACTAGTTTTGTTTTAAATTGATTTCACCATTCAATGGATCATGAGCCATGGCTTGAAAAATACTGGGTTAGAGGTTACAATTTTGAGATTATCTGACCTGAAACGTCATGGAACACTGCTCTCTATGCTTTATGATTACGTTCCTTCTCAATGATATTTACCTCTTCTTTTTTGAAGGCAGCCTTGTCTTCTTGGGACTTTTCTCTTTTAGCTGGCACTTTAGCCCCCCTTTCTTCTTCCTTTTAATTTTCAAGAATGGTGAGGTCACTTATTTAAAAGCAAGAATGAGAGGGTGCTCAGGTCACTCTGCATGTGGCGTGAAGTGACTTCTCTGTGGCTGTACCAATACTCACATTTCCCCAGTGCCAGTGGTTCTAAACAGCAATGTGGGATAGTTTCCTCCCACCAAATCTTTCCTCATGTGCCTGCCATCGTGCTCAGTGAGGTCCAGCGTGATGTGGTGCTTCTGGTGAGTGTTGAAAACCTTGTGAGTGTTTGGTGCATCTAGTTCCTGACCATCTCTTATGATAGCTGTGTTTATGAGCCCCTTGTAAGAAGCAGAAGTGAAAGATGACTTGAGTGCAATGCAGATTTAGCGACAGAGAGTTCTCTTTGGAAAGCTGAATACACAAGCATTTCTTTTCTTTTCTGGTTAGGTATAGTGCTTTTAATGTAGCCTTGCAGACAGAGGAAAAAAATGTTTCTTAGATTACAGACATTCCCCCCAGCCCCATTCCACTCTTCCTGTGCTACATAAATCTGTATCACCCAGATGGTAAAAGAAGCAAAATGTGTGCTTGTAATTACCAACCAGTTTTAAGTTGATGCTGCCCCAGATGAATGGCTTTCTGCAAGTCTACATTAGGCTCAGGTCTACATGACGGCAAGTCAGAATTTTGACATTTTTAAAATAAAAGGTCCAAAATGGCTCCTTTCCCTCCTTTATTACCAGTTAATTTAAAGGGGTTATTTTTGTCTTCTTAAGATATTTCTGACCATGATTCATCATGTCAGTTTCCTACCCCAACTTTTAGCATCTTTTATTAGAAGCCAAACACATAGATGAAGTGAGAAGTTATGTTCCTCCTGCCTCATGTAGACCTGTGGAGAGAGGTAAGTTGTTAGAAGGAATGAGTTTAGATGCAAGTGCAGAATCATTTCAGTGCAGCACCACCACACTTGTCATCTTTGGGTTAATTCATTTTTTCTGGTATTCATAGCAATCAAGCACAGAGCAATTCACTTCTCTCTGGTTGTATCAGTAAATTTGGTTGGTGGAATATTTAGCTCTCAGTTGATTGCTCTATGCTTGCACATTGCTATGACCTAAAAAAATGAACAGCTTGCCAAACAATTAAGCACATGGGGCCTTAGGAATGTGGCCTCAGTCCCAAATTTGATGTGCATTACATTTCTCGCAAGTTGCAGGCATCACACACTTGGTGCAAAAGGTTTACTGTACCTGTTTCTTTGGGACAGCTGTATGAGGTTTATCTTCTTGTACTTTCTTTTCATTGACCCCCTTCCCTGCTGTTTTCTCCTCTACCTTTTCCCCTTTAATCTTTTTCTCTTGCATTTGCCCCTTTTTCTCTTCTAGTTGCTTCTTACGTTTTTGCTCTTCTATCTTAGCTCTCTCTTCTTCCTCTGCCTTTGCCCTCTGCCTCTCCTCTTCTGCCTTCCTCTCCTGCTCCTGAATCCTCTCCCTCTCCTCTGCCTCCCGTCTTTCTCTCTCTTGGGCAGCTGCTTTTTCCTCTGCTTCCTTTTTGGCTTTCTCCTCTGCTATTTTTCGGTCTTGCTCAGCTTTAATTCTTTCTCTTTCTTCTGCTTCCAACCTGGCCCTTTCTGCCTCAGCTCTTTCCCTGGCTTCCTCTTCCATCTTTTCATTCTGGAGAATCTCATCTGAGCCCCTTTCCCCCTCCTCCTGGGTCTTAGGCTCATCTGCACTGATCTGCCCATTTTTCAGTGGCATTACTGTTTCCTGCTGGGTGTCTGCTGTTTTCTCTTCTACCATCACCTCTACCTGATTTTCTTCAGTGCTCCCTGGCTTTGGCTTCTCTTCTTCCTCTTCCTCCTTTTCCTTCTCCTCTTTCTTTTTCTCTTCCGCTTCCATCCAATCATTCTTCTGGTGTGACTTGGCGACTATTTCCGTCTCCTCCAGCTCCTGTCTTTCCTGGCGACTTTCACTTTTTCCTTCCTTCTCTGCCATTTCATTGTCTGTTGTGTTGTTTTGCATCCTTCTGCTGGAGAGCGACAAACTTGCATCTGTTATTGTTGGGTCAAACTCCTTCTGCCGTTCCAGGGCTTCCTGGAGGCGCTTTTGGCGTCTTTCTTCCCGCCGAGCCAGTCGCTCTAGGAGAGCAGCCTCATCATCGCCCTCCGCCTGAGTGTTGGTGGTGGTTGTCTTGACCTCCTCGTCAGGCACACTGGACAACAGAAACGACATCAAGAACAGCTTGCTGATTAATCGGTCAGCTGGATTCATGTACTGTGCCGTGTGGGAACTACAGCAGATACATAGAGAAATCTATATACAGACACTCCCCATATAAACCCCATATTAATATATTCCTGCCTGGCTTTCAATGATAGCATATGCAAACCTTTGTCCAAGGTCTTTCTCTGGCCATGGTGAGTCTATTCTGTAAACAGAAGAGCTGAGTATTAATGCCCCCTGGGCACTGTGCCTCTAGCAAAAATTGATGAGCATTAGTGAATAAATACCTCAGCTTCCTTCACCTTTGGAATCAGATAGCTCCGAGGTACCTGCAGCACACTAGGTCTTAGAGCTCCCAGAGGAGTTAAGCTCCAGATACTCACAGTGGTAACTTGCTCAGAAAGAAAACCTTTATTTGGTTGCGTTGCCTTCTCTGACTCACTTTCCCACACTGCTACCGGCTTTTCCTAGGATAACTTTACAAATAAACTGTTTGTGCTTAAATCTTTGTTTCAGAATCTGATTCTTGGAGAACTCAAATTGAGACAAGAACCAAACTGAAGAAACAAATTCCTCTCATATCATATCGTGTTCCCACATGTTGCCAAGTCATCTGGAATTCCTGATCTGGATTTCTGGAACACAAAGTACTTTGGGAGGAAGGGAGTGTATGTATTAATAATAGGGCACAGATGCTATACTATATTCAGGCTAATAACCCCCACGGTGGGGACATCCAACTGTCCACCACAATTCATGCTGCTCCTTCCTCAGTCACGGGGAAGTCATTGGCCAGCAAGTCACTGCCTAATCCTCCCTTCCTCCTTGCACCTGGGTGGGGCCACATGCCCAATAATTCCAGTGAAGTATGAGTAGAAGTGTGATGTCCAGGCCAGGACAAATAAGAAGCAGAGGTACGTTCTCTTCCCTTTCAATCTCTGCTGGCCAGATTAGAGGACTCCAAAGCCCCTGAGTTTGATAGACTTATAAGAGGACAGAAGATAGGGGACCAGTTCTACCAATAAGAAATATTCAATTTGGGAACTCATTGTTAAAGCAGCTGATATTGCCCTAACTAATATATATATAATATACCATCTACATTCTTTGTCAAGATTTCATGAGTAAAGGGTCTCTTGCCCTTCTTTTCTACAGTAGACAAAGAACCGTTAGATTTGACGTCTATAAAATAAGAAGAGAAAATCTCTAAAAACCAAACTGCAGCATGTCCATCACCATGTTCACTACTGTGGGATGCTGGCTGGACACTGCCCAAGCCAGGGGTATTGGTCTTCACTGCAGGAAACAACTAGTCATGTGATACTGGGACTGTGACCAGAGTTGGAAAAGTATGTCTTGCAGTGTTTTGAAACTCCATCAGTTTTCAAAGTTCATACCAACCTTGGCCCTTTTGAAGTTCAAGTTCACTTAATTTTGGAAAAACACACTTCACCTTTAACCATAAGAAATGGCAGAGTAGAGGCTAGATTTTAAATTTTCTTGGCCTTCGCTGTTGCTGTAAGGCACCATGTCAATGAATTAGACACATAAGGGTTAA
Source organism: Neotragus pygmaeus (assembly GCA_006410875.1). Classification (NCBI taxonomy): domain Eukaryota; kingdom Metazoa; phylum Chordata; class Mammalia; order Artiodactyla; family Bovidae; genus Neotragus; species Neotragus pygmaeus. The sequence goes on from SJYV01014450.1 coordinate 661,334, forward strand.
ACTTCTCTGAAAATGCAAATAGTTTAGAATTAAAGGGGAAAAATCTATGTATGAGGCATTTGGATCAACTGAATTTAAATAATTTTTAAGAGGTATCCCAAATTCCAAAATGCTAGTTGGCTTAAAGAACTCTTAAGAAACAACAGACTCTACTCAATCTTTTTTTGCTGTTTGCTATTTATAAATCAGGACAGCTATGATCAGTAGAAGCTGAGTACCAATTACAGTTGCTTAGCCCCAAGAAGAATGCTTATTCTTCATGTCATAGATAGATTACATGAATAAGAGCTACCAAAAAAAAAAATTTTGTACTCAATCGATAGCATGAAATAACTATTAATAGTAAATTGTGAAAGAAGAGAAATACAAGTAGGAGCAAGATTTTAAAAGCAAGAAAACTACAGGCACTAGTAATTTTTACGGCATTATTGATTATTCCCTAATAGCCAGATTCATGGAAGGCCTTAAAATGTAAAATGTTGTGTTTAAACTCTTTTTTGCCCATCTCCCTCAGCTCAAAAATGGAAGTGACGACCATACTGCTCTGATTTAGAAGATTCTGCTACCATTTTCCTAATAATGGTCAAGATTATTATGTGCCTTTTTCGTGTGTTATCATCTCATTTAAATTTAATGACATGCCTAAAACAAAAGTATAATTTTTATTTCCATTTAACTGAAGAAACAGAGTTAGTGAAGGGAGGGTCAAGTTGGGATTCAAAGCCAGGTGGTGAACACCAAAGAACAAACCTCAATCTCTTGGCTATACACCCTCCCTAATTAGGAGCTACTTACTGAGGGATGAGGTCTGTTTGTCCACCTAACCAAGAAGCTTCCTTATTGAGGCATCCTGCCAGCATTTTCATGACTGTCTTCAGAAACCTTTTGTGTATCCACTGAAATTCACATTAAAGAGGTCATAACTCTTTCCCTTCAGAATTTTCTAAATATAGATTGAATGAAGGGGATTATCAAATACAATTTCCTCCCAACATGCACAAAATAAGAGAATCTAAAACCAAAACCACACAAAAGATCTTATATGATGATTTAATTATATGTAACCATTTCATAATTTTAAAATCTTTCCCTCCATTCCCCTTCAAACATCCTCATTTTTTCTGTACCTTGGAGCATATACATGACATATACTAACTATTAGCATAATGGACTGTGTGACCTTATATGTGTGAACTTTTAAAAGTCCCTTTAAAAGAAGTGAGGGCTCCCCTGATGGCGCAGATGGTAAAGAATCTGCCTGCAATGCAGGAGACCCTGGGTCAGGAAGATCCCCTGGAGAAGGGAATGGCAACCCACTCCAGTATTCTTGCCTGGAGAATGCCATGGATAGAGGAGCCTGGTGGGCACAGTCCACGGGGTCGCAAAGAGTCAGACACGACTGAGCAACTAACACACACTTGTTACAAGAAATTGAACTTACTACTAAGAGATCTTGACTTTCCTGATTTCCACCAGGACTGGTATAGGGAAAAATGCAGTACTAAACTCATAAGCTTCTTTGAATAACTACGTTAAATTAAACAGGATTCTGCACCTTGCAAAATATTACCGAGAACAGAGAATACTGGGTTAGGGTGTATATTAGGAAGAATAAGACATCTGCAATTCATGCCTACTTTTAAAACTGAAGTATTATCTCTGCTACTGGTAGGTGCAGAGGACTATTTAACTAATATATCTTTAGTTCAGAACAGATAACAATACCTTAAAGAATGAATGTAAATAGTTTTCCTTATTTAAGAATATGACCTGTGATTTTTAGTAAATAAAAAATTTACTAGATTACAAAGAAAATATCCTTCAATTGGGGTGTGTTTAGGGGACGGGACAGGGGGTGAGAAGAAAGGAGTACTGGTGTCCTGATGTCTAAATCGGATCAAACTGTCCAGTCTGGTGAGTTGCCAATAATGGCCACAGAAGAATTAAACAAGCTAGAAAGAGTGAAAGACATTGAGTTGGGCTGAGAAGGGGGTGCTTTGCCCAACCCATTTCTTTCATCAGACTGGCTAAGAAGCAATTGAGAAATGTGCCCTTCCGAAGAGGACAGTACCTGTTCTGGGTATTGACCTCCACCTGGTCAGTCACCTGCCCCAAGGCTTCTTCCTCTTGCTTCTGCCGCAACCTTTCCTGTCGGGCGCGGCGGCGCCGTTCCCGGGCGGCCTCTTCCTCGTCATCGTCATTCCGCTGGTAGGCGATTCTGCAACATCGAAAACACCACCTCTTGAGCCAAATGCCAACCACCTTTACCAGCTTCTTGGCAGGGTCGACCCTGAACGTGACTACTTACTGAACCACAGAGTTCTAAGAGGATGGTTCTGTTTCTTAACATTTAGAGACCTGATCTGACGAGTTTTTAAACTTTTAAGTATCTGAAAACCATTAGTCCAATAGCTACAGAGGATAATTGACAATGATCAAATAACAGCTTAAACTGAAAAAATTTATATAACAGAAACTGCCTTTGAAGATTGTGGGTTAGCTTATTTAGATTTCTTTACTAAGCTGATGATTAGTAAAGATCTAGAAGCAGAAATCCAAAGAATTGAACTGAAAGTAATCAAAACACTTATCGAAAAGATTCAGCATGTTGTATGAATTATCTGTGGATACATTTTCACAAAGGTCAGAAAAGAATCAAGTTATGTTACCAAGCCAGGAATCTGGCATTAACAAGCCAAAGAGCTAACTAAAAACCAGAGCAGGATATCCTTTTTGCTTGGATTTATTTTTTCCTTCGTAGTTCCTTTTCATGGAAGAAAGAAGGTGTCATTGACAACTGAGAAGAGGCTCCACACTCAGGGCAGTGCCCTCTGTGTATATGCGTGTGTGCTCATTGTGACCGACTCTTTGTGACCCCATGGACTGCAACCTGCAAGGCTCCTTTGTCCATGGGATTCTCCAGGCGAGAACACTGGAGTGGGTCGCCATCTCCTCCTTCAGGGGATCTTCCTGACCCAGGGATCTGACCTGCGTCTCTTACGTCTCCTGCATTGCAGGTGGAGTCTCTATCACTGAGCCACTGGCAGTGCCCTTTATGGCCCCTTCTTTTGTTCTAAAACTGCCTAGTATCCCACCACCCTCACATTGGGCACCTCATGGGAGCCTGCTGCTGCTGCTGCTAAATTGCTTCAGTCATGTCCGACTCTGTGCGACCCCAGAGACAGCAGCCCACCAGGCTCCCCCATCCCTGGGATTCTCCAGGCAAGAACCCTGGAGTGGGTTGCCATTTCCTTCTCCAATGCATCAAAGCGAAAAGTGAAAGTGAAGTCNTAGAAAAAGTGTCTTCTTAAAGTTAGTGTTATCAAGGGAAACAAACTACATCTTCAGCATAATCCTCATCCTTTTCACCAAATAGTTTTATCTTTAAAAAGTTATCTTTAACACTGTTTTGTCTATGATGCCAAAGCAATCTTTCAAAAAATGAATGACTCAGTTTCTGGTTTACCAGGATGCTCTCCTCAAACCATTTGATTGATAATTACAATAAGTAGTTTGGGCAGGATTTAAACTCTGAAGTTACAGAGTTTCTCTGCAATATTAAGCTGGGTGAGCCCCTCAATAAAACTGAATTCAGTTCAACTATTATTTGAGTGCTATCTTGTCGCTATGAAAACATACATCTGTAAGTTTATTATTAGAACCCAACAAAAATTCTACTGCTTTTACTTTATGCGTAGGCTTAAGGACAATGTTTGGCATGCAGATTTTTTTTCTGACTTTTCTTTCAAGAGGAAACAGAATGCCCCTAAATAATAAGGGGAAATAAGCAGAATTTCCAAGAAAAATGAAAGAAGAATGTGAGTACAAGAAAGGTTGAAAGCTGATTCACCAGTTTTGAAAAATATGAAACCAATCCTAGTTGTTAACCTTGGAATTAGCTAAGGCCTAGGCTTTTCTTATTTTAAAGTTTGAGAGTCCCCCATTTCACCTCTCATTTGCCCCTTGACATGAGGAATTCTGCTCCTACCAGTTCATTTTAAATCACTCTTGACAAGGTCATAGTAACCCTGAAGATATGAACCCAATGGACCCTTTCCATTCTTCTTTTATTTGAGCTTTTGGGAATATTTGACCTCATTGGCAATGCAAGTATTCCTGAAACGTCGTCACCCCTTGACTTACATGATTCTAGACTATTTTTCACCCATTTGGTCACTCTTTCACGATATCATTATAAAACAATTTCTTTAAAATGTGTGTGTTTCAAGGGGTTCCCTGGTAGTNTCCTTGCGGCGGTTAGCCAATTCCTGAAGGAATAATGCTCTAGGTAATTTTTAACAGGAGAAGACAATTACCCGGGGGGCCTCTTGTGAGGACCAGGCAACTAGGCTATAAGTCATCTGATAGGAAACAAGTCCTTTTTCCATGAGTCATGGCTCACCTCTTAAATCAGAACAAAGAATGGCTAATAATTTTTAACTTTTTCCTTTCAGTAGTCCAGCAGTTAAGAATCTACCTGCCGGTGCAGGGGACATGGGTTCGATCCCTGGTCAAGGAAGATCCCACACGCTGTGGGGCAACTAAGCCCATGTGCCACAGCTACTGATGCCACACTTCCTAGAGCCCGGGCTCTGCAATAAGAGAAGCCACCTCAATGAGAAGCCCTTGCACCGCAGCTATAGAGTACTCCCTGCTCATCGCAACTAGAAAGAGCCCACACACAGCAACGAGAAAGGGCCTATGCACAGCAACGAGAAAGGGCCTATGCACAGCAACGAGAAAGGGCCTATGCACAGCAACGAGAAAGGGCCTATGCACAGCAACGAAGACCCAGCACAGCCAACAAACAAACAAATTAATGAATTTGTTTTTTTTTTTAATGTGTGTTTTTTAGCATTTGGTCCAAGGCTTTCCTCTCTTGTCACTTTATACTGGGAGTTCTCAATGTTGGTTTTCTTGTTTTTTTCTTTTGGAGACACTGACACCTTTGAGAATTCGAAAACACAAAACAAAACTATGCACTCACTCTCCAGAAAAATGAACATAGGTACACACAAAAAGGTTTTGTGCATTATTTAAGCTGGTTCACAAGACACCTTCTTCTGCTCCACACAATTTGGTAATGTAATCTTCACTTACCATCAATGTGCTGATTTCCAAACTTAGATTTTCAGCTAAGATCTGCTATCTTCTATGCCAGACTCTTAGAGCCAACTATTTACTGAACTTCTATCACATGGCCCCCAAACCCAACATGTCCAAACTATAACTTATTATCTTCTTTCCCTAAACGTTACCTCCTCCTCAGTTTTATATCCTAGAACAGGGCACCACCAACAATCCAATTATGTCCAGATACCTCTCCTTTAACTCCCCTCCCCTTATCCATCACAAGATCTACGAATGCGAACTTCAGAATGTCTTTTCAATGCCTCCACTTCTCTGCATCCCAATGTATGCCAACCTCACCGAGCCTCAGCATTTTCTCTCTCTTGACCTACTGCAACCGCCTACTAACTGGTTCTTCTGCCTCCAGCTTTTTTCTTCTGTAATGTATTCTCTGTGTCTTTGCAAATGCAAATTGGATTATGTCACTTCCCTTGTGGCTTCACAGCATCCTTCTTCTATTCATAAACAGATTTACCATCAAACCTGTTTTATACTTAGAAGAAAGTTGATACAAAGAATGTTTAACTGGCACTCTGTAATCCCCAAATCATTCACTAAAAGGACACAGAGTTAACATCTTCTGATCTTGTCCCAATTTCTTTTTTATATGATGAGGGTTGTATTAACACCTGCCTTTCCTAAGATTTTATGGAAAAAAAAAATGAGGCAGTAACAATTCTAACAACTTTCATTTGCATAGTGCTTTGCAATTTACAAGATGCTTTCATATACGTTTTTCTGCAACAAATGTGAGAGGACTTTGAAACACTGAAACCACAAGATAAATACAACATTTAAAAATGTTTCTACATAATATTTCACATGTGAAAGTCACTGAGAATCAAGGTGATAGGACAGGAAAGTGAACTAGTGTTTCTGAAGGTTGACCCTCATTAAGCTCTTTCATACTGTCAGCCCACCGCCCTATGTATAGCTAGAGGTCTTCTCAGAGAGCCATGGCCCCTCCCATTTGCAGATGGACTAAGTAATTTTAGTGTCTAGACTGCCTACACTGGCCCTTGAAAAGTCACATTTAGTAGAATCTTTAAAAAGCATCCTCTTTGTTCAGAAACTATTCAATCTGGAATATGATCTCTCCGTGACTTCGCGCTACTTGTGGCAGTAATTTTATCTTTTAGTAGAAAGCCTGCAATAATATTATGTCCTTGGAGGAAAGTGAGATGGAAAAAAAAATTTCACATCACAGTGAGTGACTCAAAAAATACAAAAAATTAATATAACAAAACCTTTAAAAAAGGCATAGAAATGTATGTACAAAACTGCTCTTTCCCATTTATTTTATTTTTTTAAGGCTTTTACTTGTCTTTTATAGGCGATTTTGAAAAGACAGAGGGAAAGTCTTTCTGCTTCTCTGTATAGAAGCTACTTCAAGGTGGCTATTTGGAGGAGACTGACTTTGTAATGGGAAGATATGGGTAGTTTAATCCACCCCCTCCTCCACAGGGTGACCACTCCTTCTAGTTGACCTAAAAGCCTTAGCAGAGGAAGAAGCGATGGGACAGGAAGGCTTGAAAAGTTCTTAAAGAGTGGTTTTGTACTCATGTCTAAATGAAGAGATTCATGACACACCAAGAAAAATCCATAGGGCCTTTGCATGGAAACAGCAGTGCTGCGAGCAGAACCATGGACTGTTGTGATGCAGGGAGTCCAGGCTCCATGCATGCTCAGTTGCTCGATCGTGTCTGACTCTTTGCAACCCCATGGACAGTAGTCCAGGCTCCATGGGCGTCTACAAGTCAGGGTGTGTCAATAGAGGTACAATCACTTCTGTGAGGCTAACGTGGCCAGTTCCAGTGTCTTCAGGGGGGTAAGTAGAAGGTCCTTTCAATCCTGGACTCACAATCACGAAGATCTCAAATTTAGACTGTGGACATTATTTCCAAATGAGGTCACCCATGCAGCTGCAGAGCGAAACTGCCAGGATTGAAAGAAGCTCATTGTGTCATTTTAAATTTGTGTCTTCCCACTGAGACAACATGGAGAGCATTATCAAAGTCCCTGCCTTTGCCACCTGAATTATTGCAAGAGCCACTGGAACTGTCTTCCTGCCTCCGCTCTTGCACCCCGCCACCGATTCTCCCAAAAGCAGCCAGAGTGATTCTTTCTAAAATGCAAATATCACAGCTGTGATGGAATGCTTTCCCGTGAAACTCAGAGTAAATCTTGAGTTCCTAGTTTAGCCTATATAGTCCAGCATGATCTGAACTCGAGCCACCTCTTTCAGCTTCACTGCACTCCAAGGAGACTGACCTTACTCTCTCTGGAGCAGGGGCAGGGATGTCACCATCTCAGAGCCTTTGCATCTGCTGTTCCCTAGCTTGAGAAACCCTTTCCCCAGATATTCCATTGCTTCTTGCTTTCTTTTAGGTCTTTCTTCAAAAGGGATTTCTTCATAAAGGTGTTCTCCACACAACCTATTTAAAAGAACACTTCTGTCACTCTCTGTCCTTGCAGGATGCCTTATTTTTTCTTACACACATGTGCATCTGCATTTATTTAGCTTATTTGCTTTTTATTTTTCTCAAGATAAGAGAATATAAGCCCCATGAAAGCCAAAGACTCTGTTTTGTTCGCTGCTGTATCTCTTGTGCTTAGAATAAGTGCCTGGAACACAGTAAGTGCTCGGTAAATACTTGGGGCCCTGAACAGATGAACTCATTGGATCATACTGCATATGATGTGGGCTTCCCAGAAGGCCCCAGTGGTAAAGAACCCACCTGCCAATGCAGGAGACTTAAGAGACGTGGGTTCAAACCCTGCATTGGAAACATTCCCTGGAGAAAGGCACAGCAGCCCACTCCAGTATTCTTGCCTGGAGAATCCCCTGGACAGAGGAGCTTTGTGGGCTACAGTTCATAGGGTCACAAAGAGTCAGACATGACTGAAGCAACTTAGCATGCACGCATGCATAAGATGTACTAAGAGTTTATTTCTTGCATGTATTTTGTAATAAAATCACTAAACTGCTAAATACAGATGCTGGAACATGGTAGCTTAGGGGAGTTTCCCACCCCACCCTTAGCTTCCAGCCCCAGCCTCCTGCACTGCAAGGAGCCACGTACATGTGGTCGGATAGTCCAGCTGCTTGTCTAAGCCCTTGGCCACACTCTTCCACCCCGCACCCCTTGCAGCAAACTGCCACCCTCCAGAAACTCCTTTGGTACAGGATGTGTCCACCAGCAACAGGGGTTGCCCTGCTGGGAAGAGGCCACACAGGCCTGGAAGTGAGCACAGACTGTTTGAGTGGGAAACGCTGGCGCTCGGGGCATTCAAAGCAGGTTCTCTAAGGGAGAGCATGGGCCCTGGAGGACATGTCCTCCAGTAGGGGGAGGGGCATGGCTGACGGACATGTGGAGCAGGCCCCTTTAAAGCTATCTAGCCGCTAGTCACTTGTGGCTATTTACATTTTGAATTAATAAAAGTTTGGTGAAATGAACCATTCAGTTCTTGAGTTGCACTAGTTACATTTCAAACGTTCAGTAGCCTCCTGTGGCTAGTGATGACCGTATTAGTCACACGGCAGATATACAGTCTTTCCACCATCACAGAAATTTCTAATGGACAGCATTAGCCCTTGAAACCTCTTGCCCAGGTTTANAAAAAAATGACTAGAAATAAGATTTATATTTGTGTCACAACTCTGATACTATAAGATGGCCTGGATATGTATTGAACTTCATGGACACCCAATAACAAATGTTTATTGAGTGTCCTGGCGTTTCCTCTTTTAAAATAAGCATAAATGTCACAAGGTCAAGTACAGTTCACTACGACAATATAAATGTGTGTTTTAAATTAGAAAATCATATAGAACACGAATTTTTCAGTATTCATCTTAGCTGTCTACTTTTTGGACTGTGTACACTGTAAGGCAAAAAGTGCCTCCTGCCTGATGAAAGATGAAAATGGCACACAGTGTTTGTGAAGCCTCTTTTGTAGCCATGAACCAGGCACAGCAGCTAAAACTCCACCAATGGGATGAACTGACCCTAGAGCTAAAGGGGCCAGGAGGGATTTTGCTAAGGATTTTGCTCAGTTCTAGCGCTAAATGCAGGAGGACTCGCTTCCCAAGGACCGGGGGAAGGAATGGGGCTGGCGCTGCTGAGGGTTCTGAGCCTTGGGACCAGTGTGACGAGCTTCAGGGAACAGGACTTGGTGACCACAGTGCTCCTCAGTTCTGCACTGGCCTAGGCCACACAGTCCCTAGGACACTGGCCTACGCCACACAGTCCCAAGCCTTATTCTTCAGCCTGCTCCGTTACACCCTAAGTTCTTCAATATCCGTTCGGTGCATTTGTTTTCTGCATTATGTAACTACAGATGATTTCTGCTGCTGCTGCATCCCTGGTTGATATAAAGGGAGCAGTTAAGTCTAACTGTTTTAAAATGCCCTAAACCTATGGAAGATGCCACACAGGTACCACTCTGGGCCAAGCAGGAAACGATAAAAGAGTTCTTCTATCCCCTCAGGTTTTTTCTGACCTCTCCTCAACTACCATGGACAGTATCATTCTGAACTCTGGTTCTTTTACGGTGAAGAATCAAGTTCAAAAGACAGAAGAGTGTGCCGGGCAGCACATACTAAGGTGTCTTCTCAAGAAAACAGTGATCTTTGTGATGCCGCATGAATCAAATAACTCTTCAATCAAATAACTTTAGAAAATGATGCATACATATACACAAAACAGATAAAACAATATCTATGCACAGATGCGGCAAAAAGACATTTGCAACTTTGTACCTTGTACCCAAATTTCTTTTCAGTACACTTAATGGAAACTTATCTTTCAAGACATTAGTAACATTCTGCCATGCAGCATTCTGTTGAATACATTTTTAAACACAAGTCTAAAAGTCATCTTATTTAGTCATCTTACTTTGGAGGAGATAATCTGAAAGGAATGCTATGCATGTTTGCCAGGAAAAAGAGCATGGAAACAGGATGCATATCACATATAACTAGGGACATAAGGCATGTTTCTAAGCCTTAATTCCCTCTTCTGTAGAAAGGGGTTAATGACTCCTTTTTCCCAGGGCTGTGGTAAAGAGTGACTGAAATCATGTACATGAAAGTCAACATATTGCCTAGCATATTGTGGGACATTTGTGTTGTTACAAAAATTAAATGAGGATTATTAAAATTTAAATTATTTAATGTTTGAAAATGCCTGAGTATAAACTCAACCACCTACCAGGTGGTTAATAAACAGTAACAAGCTAAGTTACTTTTCCCTCATTGGTAAAAGTAAATTTGGCCAAAGAAGATCACTACAGTGTATTGTAGAATCTCCTCACTATACTGTGAACTCCAGGAGCATAGGGCTGTGTCTGCTTCTCGTCAGCCTATTTCCTCTACCATGCATCTAATACATAATATGCCTCATTTTTTGTGCATCGTTGATTAAATTTCCCTCTGTCTTAAACTTCACAGGGCATAGAAGCAAGATGCTTCAGTATGTACCCTGTAGAAATAGTGTCAAAATTAAGTATCATATAAAGCACACTTTCTAAAATTTACATTACTCAGCCAGGTTCCAAAAGCATTTACCATCAAAACTTTCACTGATTAGCAAAAGACAAAGAAATGAGAACATCTTATTTCTGATTGAATTAATGAGGCATATATTGGCATCTCAACAAAGGTGGAGATTGAAAACTTGATTCTGAAACACTTGAAGACTTTCCCATTAAGCAACGATACACTCTCAAATCCATAAATACCAAATTGCTATTGACAGCAGGGCAGAACAGCCTAACCAGTTTCATGGAATTACTTTTCAGTAAGTGGACTACAAACACACAGAAAACAGCAAATTGATCAAAGATGCTGACTTCTAGGGCTAAGGAAAAGCAGCAGCTCAGACCACAGAGTCAAGACAAAAGTTCTGAATGTCTGTTGATGGCTTGCATTTTGCAAAATTCCAGACAGAATTTTTATTTGGACTCTACAATATTTCTGTGAGGATGNTACCCACTCCAGTATTCATGGGCTTCCCAGTGGCTCAGATGGTAAGGAATTACCTGCAATGTGGGAGACCTGGGTTCAGTCCTTGGGTTGGGAAGATCTCCTGGAGGAGGGCATGGCAACCCACTGTAGTATTTTTGCCTGGAGAATCCCATGGACGCAGGAGCCTGGCGGGCTACAGTCCATGGAGTTGCAAAGAGTCGGACATGACTGAGTAACTTAAGCACAGCACAGCAGAGCAATGTGTATTGGGATGTATTTTTAAGGTTAGCTTCATTTATGTCCTACAGATAGTACCTTCCTTTTTTCCCTGTGCTATATAGTAGGTTCTCATTAGTTATCTATTTAATACATATGGCTATTAATAAAGAAACATGTTAAAATTGTTTTCAAAGTTAAAAACAAAGAAGGAGACAAAATGATTTCATGGTATTTTGAATCAGAATGTGCCCAGTTGCTGGCTCAACGACTTATCAGTTGACTTTATATGTGAAATTGTGTCCATGCCAAATGACTTGATATGTGTGGAAATTCTTTGAAAGTGAGCCTCCCTACATCAGCTCTCCAAGGTCAGAGCACACAGTGGCTGCTTAGCTTTCAGGCCTCTCCCATGACAACTACCCTTCATACTACTACCAGAGATTTATTACTTTTCTTTCAAAATTGAAAATACTTAATTGTTAAATTTTTTTCTGGCTCCAAAAGTAACATGCATTTATTGTTTTCTTNAAAATCACTGCAGATGGTGACTGCAGCCATGAAACTAAAAGATGCTTGCTCCTTGGAAGAAAAGTTATGACCAACCTAGATAGCATATTCAAAAGCAAACATTACTTTGCCAACAAAGGTCCATCTATTCAAGGCTATGGTTTTTCCATCTAGTCAAGGCTTGGACTGCAAGGAGATGCAACCAGTCCATTCTGAAGGAGATCAACCCTGGGATTTCTTTGGAAGGAATGATGCTAAAGCTGAAACTCTAGTATTTTGGCCACCTCATGTGAACTCTTGACTCATTGGAAAAGACTCTGATGCTGGGAGGGATTGGGGGCAGGAGGAGAAGGGGACGACAGAGGATGAGATGGCTGGATGGCATCACGGACTTGATGGACATGAGTCTGAGTGAACTCCGGGAGATGGTGATGGACAGGGAGGCCTGGAGTGCTGCGATTCATGGAGTCGCAAAGAGTCGGACGTGACTGAGCGACTGAACTGAACTGAACTGAAAATATAGCTTTAAAAAATTCAGTTAAATACACATCTCCCTCGACTTAGGATGTGATTACATCCTAGTAAACCTATCATAAGTTGAAAATATTTAAGTCACAATGCATTTAGTACACCCAATCTACTAAATATCAAAAGTTAGACTAACCTATCTTAAATGTGTTCAGAACACATACGTTAGCCTACAGTTGGCAGAAATTATCTAACATGTCTGTTTTATAAGAAAGTGCTGAATGTCATGTAATTTTTCAAATGCTGCACTGAAAGTGAAAAACAATAGCTGTAGAGGTCCAGAATGCTTATACTGGTTGTTCATCCTCATGATAAGGTGGCTGACTGAGGGCCGTGGCTCCTGCCACTGCCCCAAATCACAAGAAAACATATTCCTAAGCCTAGGAAAAGGTCAAATTTAAAATTCCAAGTACAGTTTCTACTGAATCCATACCACATTTACACCATCCTAAAGCCAAACAGTCTTGAGTTAAACCACCGTTAAGTCATGGACATTCTGTATGTATTGACTAATCTATTAATGAGTTGACAAGGAGCTAAAATATTAGAAGTGACTAAAAATTGAAAAGGAACTCATACAGTTCATTTCTGTAATTAAAATGTATGTAAATGAGACTGATATTTGATTTACAAATGGATTCTCAGAAATACAGGTGTTGCACAGAACAAGACTTACTTGCAAATGAGAGAAAAATATATACTGATACCTCATATCTATGGTGAATTGAAATTTCTGTAACATGCATTCATTAGTTTTTATGTTGTTATTCTTTAGCTGTCTAGTCATGTCTGACTCCTTACAACCCCATGGACTGCAGTACGCCAGGATTCCCTGTCCTTCACTATCACCTGGAGCTTGTTCAAACTCATGTCCATTGAGTAGGTGATGCCATCCAACCATCTCATCCTCTGTCCTCTCTTCTCCTCCTGCTCTCAATCTTTCCCAGCATCAGGGTCTTTTCCAGTGAGTTGATTCTCCATATCAGGTTGCCAAAATATTGGAGCTTCAGCTTCAGTTCTTCCAGTGAATATTCAGGGTTGATTTCCTTTAGGATTGATTGATTTGATCGCCTTGCAGTCCAAGGGAATTTCAAGAGTCTTCTCCAACACTAAAGTTCAAAAGCATCAATTCTTCAGTGCACAGCCTTCTTTGTGGTCCACATGTCACATCCATACATGACTACTAGAAAAACCATAGCATTAACTAGATGGACCTTTGTAGGCAAAATGATGTCTCTGCTTTTAAATACACTGACTAGGTTTGGCAAAGCTTTTCTTCCAAGGAGCAAGCATCTTTTAATTTCAGTAATTTTGGAATTCAAGAAAATAAAATCCATCACTGCTTCCACTCTTCCCCCATCTATTTGACATGATGGGACTAGATGCCATGACCTTAGTTTTTTGAATATTGAGTTTTAAGCTAGCTTTTTCACTCTCCTCTTTCACACTCATCAGTAAGTTTTTTCATTCTTCTT